>JABSTN010000129.1:0-84916 GCA_013759125.1 Fusarium sp. NRRL 53293 | reverse complement strand
AGGGGAAGTGATAAAACTTGTGACCTCTATCCTAGGTGACAAAAAGCCTTAGGTAAGTTTAGGTAAATTTAGTATAATTTAGTATAACTTCAGGGGATCTTAGACTAAGTATTTTTCGCACTTCAGTTTACGGAGTAGCGTCAGTGGTCTTCTTGCACCCTTGGGGCCCTCTGTAGGGCGGACTACGCTGATGGCTATACTGGAAAAAGATTGAATTTGCAGATCACGAAACTCTGAACTGGCAACGTTGGACATAGCAAATTTCTTTACTGTAATTTTGCTTCACGCCCGGGAGTTTACAGCCTTACGGGGCAAACGTTCGCTCCTCTTTAGATGGAGGGAGGCCGTGGACTTGTGGAACCAGAACGCCTGGTTGGAGGCTCAAATTGATATAGGGTGGCTGCCTTATTTCGCAAAAACATCCGTGTCCCAATCACTCTTCTCTGACTGCGTATTTGCATCTCATGCACGGAGTAAATGCAAGTCTCCGAGTAGATTTACTCAAGGAATTAGGCATTGATCAGAACATCAGCCTGGACAATCTTGTGATTTTTCGCTCATTGACGTCATCTGAAGGTCTCTATGCAACACGGCCCAAAGACATGCTGATGAGCCTGAACCAAAAATCACAACGCGAAACCAAATCCATCTGAGTCTGCCAAAACGTTGATGAAGACTCAAGCCTCGAGATTATTCAGGCATTCGAGTCTTGCAATTGCTATGGCAGGTAGCCACCGCGCACTGTATTTCCAGTGAGCCATACGCGCCCCACTCTGCACCTCCCTTCTCACAAGCATCCCGCAGCATTGCTTCATCGCCAAAACACCACAGAAATCATGAGCCTTTTCTCTTCACGGCCATTAACTAGCGGCCACTCTCTTCGTATGGCATCCCCGATACCTCCACAGTTTGCAATGAAAGAACCACCTGGCGCGCTCGAACGAGCAGTCAGCATCACCGGCAATGTCGAGTGCAGCCCGGAAGCCATATTTGCGGATACTGGAATTCGCATCTATCCCTGGGAAAGACGAATCTCCCAGAAGCTTGCAAAGCTCGCGACCAAGATCTATCGTCTTCTCGGCCAATATGTCAATCTTTGGCTTGGCGACATAAACCCTGAGTACTGGACGCTTGGTACTCTCGAGAGATTGTACAATCTTCTTTTCGACGCCACTCGCCGTATCAATAACCTGAATCAGCGGAAAGAGAAGTTTGGCGACATCAAGATTTACTTGGTAGCTGGCGCTGTTGCAGACGCATGGCATGGCATGAAGCCTACAGTTTATCCAAGACGTCTTCGAGACGCACACATTTTCTTCTCCGCTCCTCACAGAGACCTCACGGGCGAGAGCGACAGGTCAGAGACACAGCCCTCTATTCCTACAGCTCAAAACCCCAAACAAATCCTGTGACCAACAAGCATCCTGCGACCGAGTCTCTTGAGGCTTCCCCCAAGCAGTCATGCCGACAGGAGATTGCTGTTCCAGCAACGACGGGCGATAACACTGAGGTACTTCCACTTTCTAGGAATGTTTGCAATACTGACTTCTGCAGTTCCTCTCAACTGATTGCGACCTGATATCCGAACTCAAACAATGCCAAGATAACGCAAAGGACTGCTTCCTAAAGATGCTACACAGGCTCCCCACCCTCGCGACGATCGCCCTCGAAAAGTTAGAGTCTGAACGAGCGGTCACCTCACAGCATATCAAAAGCCTGAAGAATGACCTGGCCAACGCCAAGGAGTGCGTCCCGAAGCTCGAAGACGCTACTTCTTTCCTCATAACCGGATCGGCAGCACATATCGCGAACGAGGAGACACTGCAGAGGGCGAAACCCATCATCGAAGCCGCAAGCCCTGAGGCTTGGTCAGTTGTGTTGTGGATCCACGAATATGCAAAGGCGAATACATCCGCCGCCCTTGACGAGAACCTTAAGCAACTTGAGGCTATGGAGGCGCGCTTCGGCAGGTTGGCTAAGGAGCAGGAGGAAGCTCAAGCATCGATGGATATCACAGATGAGAAGATCGAACGTCTCGCGGCTCAATAGGATGAGACTGATGACTACCGAGTTTTCATCGGACGCATGACCCTACTTTGCGAGGCAGGGCCCAAAGGACTGATGAGGGTGGTTGCTGCTTTGAGTGAGCAAGGACTTGAGTTTGAGATATTGATTCATGAGTATGTAAGCGATGGACAGGTCAGCGTTGATGAGTAAAATGGAGGCGACAGGAAGTGCAGGTTTCAGAATGGTACCGGGCGTGGAAAGTAGCTCAAGTACAATCTTATCAGATCACAGATGGACGATGGTTTTTGAGTGGACATTCCGAGGATGGAAGCAATGTTACTGTGTGCACAAGAGTTACTCAGGCAATACTACGATTCAAGCTTCGTTGAATTCATCACTGAGATTCAAAAGGAACAAACCAAGAGTCATTGGAAAAAGCAAGACCTTTTGATGTATCGAATGTTCATGTGCGACAAATTACCTCCTCAATCTATGTACATCCAAGCATATTAAACAAATAAGCTAAAAGTCCTTTTCGCGGACGACCAAGAAGTGTCGAAAAACCAAGCAAATCAATTCATTTTCCCATATCCGGCAATATCCCAGTCATTAACGCATCACTTCATAAACAGCCCTTATCTAGTCAGTTGCTTCTGTTGAACAAAGACATGCGCAAGCCCCCTTTCTTAGGCTTCTGGTGAAAAGAGCTCTGCGCGCTGATGGGTCGAGGGTCGAAACTGTCGATGCTCTCCATGCGCTGAACGGGCGGACGGACCGCGGGTGGTGGGGGCTGCTGCATGAGTTCCCCACGGAGAGCTTTGCCCACCTGATCATGTTGACGGGAGTAATCGTCGTGCTTGGACTTGGCTTCGATGAAGCGGTCTTCGGCTTGGCGACGTCGTTCTTGAAGAGCCCGGATCTCATCGTCGAGTTGGTTCATTTGGGCTTGAGCCTCGCTCATGAGATGATCATACTCATGAATCTTCTGCTCAAGAGGAAGAAGAACGCTCTTTTGAATGGAGGGGCTGTTGAGACGGTTGATATCATTGCCAGGGACTGCTAGACGATCTGGTGAAGGCGCGCGGCGCTGCCGGTGCTGGTCTGAGGCCATGGATTGAGAAACACGGCTCTGCTGCATGTTTGGTCCATTTCGGGGAGGTGACTCTCCGTGAGGTCGGGGTTCAGACTCCGAAGCGCGGCGCGATTGACGTCTGTACCGCCCATTTTCTCTGGGCCCATTGGGCTGCTGCTGCTGAGGACCTCCGTCCACTTCGCCAGGGTAAGTGGGAGGCATTGGTTGCTGAGGGCCTGGGCCTGGACCTGGACCTCTGGGAGCGTTGGTGTTTGGACCTGGACCTGGAGGTTGTCTACGCTGCGAAGGCTGACCAACGGGAACAACACGCTAAGAGCAAAAGTCAATTACGAGGCTCTGTCGCGGAGAAAAGATGTTGCAGAGAATTGCATTCTCTAGCGCGGGCGGGTAAAAAAACTCACCTGTTGCTGCTGGTGAGCTTGTGCCACCATAGCATTCTGCAATGCCACGTCAGAGGTGGGTGAGCGCATCTCGAATTCTTCACTCTGAGGGCGGAAGTCATCGAGTTGCTCGGGCGATTGAGTGCGTCTGTATCTCGGGCTCTGGCCATTTCGCGCAGCACGAGCTGCCTCGCGGGCGTCACGAGCAGTGCGAGGCTCGTAACCGGGATCCTCAAGATTGTATCTTGGCTGATGAGGAGCCGCCATTGCAGCCATGATTCGGCGGGGTTGTGATGCGATATGCGGTGAGAGAACAAAAAGTTGGAATGAGAAGGTCTTACGAACAAGACATGAAAATAGCGGGTAGAGAGTGAAAGGAATGAGAATCTACACCGACAATACCAGGAACTGATTCATGTTTTAGTGAGGGTCTGTAAAGGCGATGGCTGGAAATCGCGAGGTTGGTTTCGCTTGGGTTGGTTTGACACAGCCAAGTCGAGTCGCAGGTAATTTTTGAGGTTGGGGAGTTTTCTTAGCTCCAGGGGTCGAGACCCACTGGAGAGCACAACACCAACCACTGCCCTCAGCAAGAAAACTGCGGACCTTGAATGTGAGGTGTCAAAATAAACTCAGCAAAGGTATCCTAAAGTTATCCTAATTTGCCTAAGCCTTCTTGTCACTTGGGATCAAGGTCTTAAGTTTTCTTTCCTCTCCGAACTATCTGTACGTACATAGCACAACTAAAAAGACAGTGTCTTTCTATTTTTAACATGCAGCAACACGCATCGCTTCGTATCTATCAATTGAGTACACGTACGATGAGAGTGTTCTTCTGCACTCGTAATTGATCCACGTGCCGAGACAGCGGCATGATGCAGCCCTTGGCTTCCAGGGATCACGGGCGTGGCTGGATCTCGAAAACCGGGTAAGCCCAGATTGACGGGCGTCTATCACTTCGTTAAAGCAAAGAATTGGTGATGAAACGCTTCAATGACTTGCTTTAGTGTTTTGTTATTTGTTAAACGAGCCTAGTCCAGCCGTTGGATTTTGGTCTTGGGTTTCTTGGCTGGCGATGTACCCAATTTGAGGTTGCACTTCTGCACGTCAATGTTACACAGTGTTATCTGAACGCGCGTCGAGACAGCAACCATCAGTTCTCAATCTTTCGCATTAACTGTTCTTCTTCTTTCGGGTGCCACGAGAAGGTTGGTTCAAATGATGTCGCACTTGAGTGCAACAATTTATGCTTGCGACCGTTGGAGGAGCGTTGATTGACTTACCCTCCGTCAGCCATCGACTCTTATCGCGTCATGGTCATGGTGCGACACGCAAAATTTTCTGCGTCAAAGGCAAAGCGGCCCGTCCCATCACATCCAAGCCCAATCTCACCGCCATCGGTTGCCTTGACTCAATCTCAAACACAGCCCAACGTCTGTCGCATACAGGGTAAATGCCTGCCGACACTCAGCCCAATTGACGGCGACACCTCACGTCATTCAACTGCAGCGAAATGACCCAAGATGCGACCGTGCCAAAATTGGTCACTGTCATAATAACAACTTCGCCAACTCCATCCGCGCCATCGACGGAGCTTGTCTCGGCGGTCCTTGAGTCATTTGAAGAGCACTGCCATGCTTTGACATTATGTAATGTTATTGTTGTTTTCGACACTTTTGATCAGATAGTGCCTACAGCGCGATTGAAGAAAGGACAAGTCACGCCGCAGCAAGCAGCAGATTTTGACGAATACAAGAAGAATGTCAACAAACTGATACTCACAAAATACCGCCATGTCGGTGCTGAGTTCACCCAACGGCGTGCTACGGCGGAATATGGTAGTCCCAATCCCCAGAACACCGTTGATTTCACGATATCGCAAACAGGTGACAAGAAGGTCACCTTTATAGAGCCGTCAAGACGTCTAGGATTCGGTCTGGCAGTCAGATCAGCCTTGAGAATAACTCAAACTCCTTTTGTCTGGGTGCAGCAACATGACTGGGCTTTGGTTGCAGACCTCCCGATGGCACCTCTTGTACAAATCATGAAAGCATACGATTCGCAGCCAGAAACTCCCATCAAGTATATATGCTTAGCTGCTATTCGTATGCTCTCACATGCCATATCGGAACAACATCCAGTCCTGCGAGAGCTATCATCATCCCTTACACGAAGATACGAAGATCCGACAAATCCTGGCGTCAAGATACCCTTGACGCCGATTTACTTCTGGCATGATAAACCCCATCTTGCATCAACAGCGCATTACCTCGAGAGGGTGTTCCCTTCACGGTTGGCTATGCTGCGAGGGGACTTTATTGAGGACAAGATCGGACAAAGAGCTCGTGCACAAATGAAGGAAGGCCTCGTAAGTATGATTTCATTCTATCCCAGACAAACATTGGGAAATGATGCCACGTGAAGGCACTTGCTGACGACAAGCAGTGGACGAAATGGGCTACTTGGCTTTACTACCCTGATGACGGGAAACAGCTATGTTTGAAACACCTACAGGGGAGGACTTGGGCGGGAGCTGAACAACAAGCCGATAGGGCTGCTATGTGGAGAGAAAGGAATGAGGCTGAACGGGCAGCTCAAGACGACGGCTGATCTGGAAAAGGTCAACAAGATACCGTGATTGATAGAGAAGACCGTGGTTCATGATGTCACAACTCACAGCAACTGAATAAACGTAGTAAAGAGTCCTCTAAACTTAGGCTCATGTTGCCTAAAGATTTTTATTATTTAGGATTGAGGTCCTGAGTTCTCTTTCCTTCCTCAGGAAGCATAAACTGCCGAGCGAGTTATGCAAGGTAGCCCAACCCTACACCATGATGGTGATGTCGGATGGCTTGTCCGATCTAGCGTTCGGATGCCCTGACCTTAATCGGCTTTCCCCGCATGACGCTTGACTTGCGCAGCGGCTAAAGAAACTTCCCATCCTTGGAGCTCTTTTATCACAGGACGAAGGCATTCTTAACTAAGTAAACGGCGCGTGCCGCATCCAATTGCCGAAGGATCTATGCGGGGTGCCGACCCCTCACCTCGAGCCGATCACCATTCTCCATGATCGGTGAATCATCATAGCGACTTGGCGATCTGGAGAAAAGAAGGATAAAAAGAGAGTATAAAAGCGTAGAAGATCCAGTATGAGTTGATTGTGATAGAAAGTTCAAGTATAATTCAATTGACACCATGAGACTCTTGACTCCCCTCATCCTCGCCTCCAATGCCATCCTGGCAGCGTCCCAACTCATGGGAACGCCGTCCTACGAGTATCTCTACACCGTCAACGCTACCCTCGGCGAACGTTGGCCGATTGGCGACTACGGTCAAGGTAGCCGCGTTGTGATTCCCATCACCGGCGGAACCTTCAAGGGACCCAAGCTTTCGGGAACGGTCACTAACCTTGGTGCCGACTGGGGTCTCACCGACACCAAGGGTGTTTTCTTTCCCGATACCCGGTACAACCTCAGAACTCATGATGGAGCTGATATTTATATCCAAACTTCTGGTCCGACGCAGTCAGATGGGAGGACGTTGTTGAGGGGCGTCTTCCAGGCGGCGCACCCGGATTATGAGTGGTTGAACTATGTCCTGGCTGTGGGGGTGTTGAAAAGACCGCCAGCCGAGAGTAAGGGTAAATATGTTGTTATTGACATGTGGGCAGTAAGCTATTCTACTTCATTCACGGAGATAAGATGCTGACCAGCAAATAGATGGTTTTGCCGGACTGTAACGGGAATTGCTAGGGCGAGGCCGACGGTGACATGGCCGGGATGGATATCAACTCTCTATGGATGGACATGCCGTGATTTGATACATCCTGGTAGAATGTCACCGCCGTGATAATTCTGATATGAAAAAGTCAAAATGTGCTACAAAGTTCAGATGATCGAACTAGTTGTGGATCCGGGGTATTCATCGTGAATGGGAATACGAATGTACGGAAATGGCGATAAAGTTCACAGGGGTTGGATATAACTATTGAATTTCCAACTTCACTTGTTGACTCAACTTCTAAAAAGCTGGTGAGGCTGCAAAAACACGCATCTATCACCTTTCATGGAGTAGTGATAATGAAGTAGATGTACAGGGATCCAAGTGCCGTATTCCGTATGCTTGCAGGTCAGCCGTCATTGAAAGAGGATGTTGCATCAGGAACCCATTTGACGCGCAATGGTTCGGAATGTTATCCGGTCCCTGAACAGATGTGCAATGGTTCTTACTGGCGACAATTATCGATCGGCTAAGCAGGGGTTGTGTGCTGGTCGGTGCTAGAAAAGACCGCGAACTAGGCCTGGATCTCCAACGGTTGCAGTTAAAGACGCCGGAAATCACTGTCTTGGCGATTGCTGGATTGTCAAACTTCAAACGCCGAGGGCATGATTGTGCCACGAATTCACATGAAGACGCAAGATTTAATTTAACAATGGCCTCATTCGAAAACTCCTGCAGCGCCCCTAATAACAGAACCCATAATAACACTAGTCTCCATCTCAAGTAGATTATCCGGACCGATATCTCTGCCCATCCTCACAACGACTGACTCGCAAGCTCCTCCCCAATCCATAAACCCCCCGTTCATGTACCCCGGATCTAGTTCCCAACCAGGCCAGCCGAGGTTTCAAGACCCCTTCTTTTCCCCTCACGAACCCAACTACCGCGCTGCCAAACCATCCTCAATCCGCGATAGCACTCCCACGGTATTGCCGAGGGTTGCTGATCTGGTAGGGATCAACGGCGTCTTGCTGCTTCAGGAATCATTTGCGTATTTCGTCAAAATTATCACAAGGATCCCCCGCAAAATATAAGGGCATGGGTTTTGGTAAACGTTTATGCGGGAGACGGATATAAAAGAATGTTGTCCGCCGGCCTTGTCGTCTTGCTTGGTTTTATTCCCCAGGTTCTCAGCGACACCTCGACTGATATTTGTTTACCGCAAGATACTATGCGTCCTACATTTTTGCTCTTTTCGGGGTTGGGGGCTTGTGCTGCTGCTGGCAAGGGTGATGACTTTGCGGCTAAATGCGCTGGTTTCAAGAACTCGCTGAAGCTGCCCAACACCAAGGTCTGGTTCACCGAGCACGTGCCTGCTGGGAAAAACATCACTTTTCCTGACAACCACCCAACATGCACGCCCAAGAGCACCATCACTGATGTTGAGATCTGCCGTGTGGCTATGTTTGTCACCACTGGTCCCAAGTCAAACCTTACCCTTGAGGCTTGGCTTCCTTCCAACTGGACCGGCCGATTCTTGAGCACTGGAAATGGTGGAATGGCTGGATGTATTCAGTACGATGACGTTGCTTACGGTGCTGGCTTTGGCTTTGCGACTGTTGGAGCTAACAACGGCCACAACGGCACTTCTGCTGCCCCCATGTACAAGAACTCGGGGGTTGTTGAGGATTATGTTTACCGTTCAGTCCACACTGGAACTGTTCTCGGCAAAGAGCTTACGAAGAAGTTCTATGGCAAGAAGCATACCAAGTCTTACTATCTTGGATGCTCAACTGGTGGACGACAGGGATGGAAGGAGGCGCAGAGCTTCCCTGATGACTTTGATGGTATTGTGGCTGGTGCTCCCGCCATGCGCTTCAACGGTCTGCAGTCCCGCTCTGGAAGCTTCTGGGGTATCACTGGTCCCCCTGGAGCGGCTACCCATCTCAGCCCAGCGGAATGGGCCATGGTCCAGAAGAACGTCTTGGTTCAGTGCGACGAGCCCCTTGACGGTGTTGCCGATGGTATTCTGGAGGATCCCAACCTATGCCAGTACCGCCCTGAGGCTCTTGTCTGCACCAAGGGTCAGACCTCTGGCTGCCTGACTGCGCCCCAGATTGAGACAGTCCGCAAGGTCTTTGGTCCTCTGTATGGTAACAACGGCACATATATCTACCCCCGAATTCCTCCTGGAGCTGATCAAGGATTTGGTTTTGCGATCTCTGAGCAGCCATTCCCTTATTCTACAGAATGGTTCCAGTATGTTATTTGGAACGATACCAAGTGGGACCCCAACACCATTGGACCCAATGATTACCAAAAGGCTTCTGAGGTCAACCCCTTCAATGTCGAGACATGGGAGGGAGACCTTTCCAAGTTCCGCAAGCGTGGATCCAAGATCATCCACTGGCATGGTCTCGAGGATGGTCTCATCAGCTCAGACAACTCGATGGAATACTACAACCACGTCTCGGCTACTATGGGTCTAAGCAACACTGAACTTGATGAGTTCTACCGATACTTCCGTGTCAGCGGCTGTGGCCACTGTTCAGGCGGAATTGGAGCCAGTCGCATTGGAAACAACCGCGCCAACCTGGGTGGCAAGGATGCGAAGAACAACGTCCTTCTCGCTCTTATCCAGTGGGTTGAGCAAGGCAAGGCACCCGAGACCATTACAGGTGTTCGCTACGTCAACGGCTCTAGCACTGGAAAGGTCGATTTTGAGCGAAGACACTGCCGCTATCCTTACAGAAATGTCTTTAACCGCAAGGGTGACTACAAGAATCCCGATAGCTGGAAGTGCGAGCTGCCTAAGTAAAGGGAATACAGCGAGACGGTGCGGGTGCGGGTGCGGGTGCGGGTGGCGTCGATTATATAACATTTATTTCATAGCATACATATAGCAGGATCGTCGTAAATAAGATGAGCGTTTACATAACAGTTCTCCCTCAATGGTCGGGATAATTCGGTACCGAGCAACTCCGCCAAGGATAAAGTGATGTCAAGAAAACGACTAGTTACAAATTACCCCAAGGAAACCACTTCCTTGGAAGACTCCAAACCACGGGGGAGGATATGTGCTGTCAACATCAGTCATTTCCCCAGACGCGTTGCTAACCAGTTACTTGTCGGCTAGTCATTCAACACGAAAGGTTAATGCTGCCAAGACACAGAGATCCCCACGATCTTGGACAACCAAGAGGAAAATTCGGAGCATCTGAGTCAAAAACAGCGAGAATTTGAGTTTCTCCCCCTCATTTTCCCCAACCTTTTTGCCCCCACAAGATCCTAAATCTTACTCCAACCAATGCGCCCTCTATGACAACAGGGCGCGAAGCTGGACGAGTCAGGGTTTGGATGCAGGAAAGTGAGGCGCGTTGTTTTCTAAAACACGTAGGATGCCGATCAGTCTCCCCTCCGCCATGCGCCATGGAAACCTCCTCTAATCACGATAAACGGGAATAAACTCACGGCACTTCTCAAGTCCGCCCGACCAGAATCTTACGATGCGTGACCCATCCGCCTCAATGGCGATAGACTCAACACAATGTACAATACCACCGAGACTCTATTTTATCTCTCTCCAATAGCAATTCTTGTATTGCGCCGGTGTCGGATACTGCACTACGACAAGGTGTAAAAGACTGGGCGACTCCACTAAATGGCCAATGCATGTGTCAAAACAAGCTATTTTTCGCGTAACGGAAATGCTGAACCTTTTCTTTTCGCTGAATACCGCCGGCAGATTTTCCAACAAGGTTCTTTTCTGTCTCTCCAACACCGTACGAGGCGGAAATAAGCTTGTTACTTGGCGTCCGATTTAGCCGTGTGCTAGACCGAATCTTTCACCTTGGGCCAGCACTCGAGAGCCTCATTTGAACGACAGCCACTCTTCAGCAGGACATATTTACTCATCCCTTTGGACAATTGATGCAAGACACCGTTGGTTCAACCATGCCATGGTTATCTCCGTTCCACCTCCTACTGGAGATCTCTTGTTCATCTCGTTTGGCCAACCAATTCTCATTCAGCAAAGATCGCTGACACATAACGTAACACCAACTCCATTTTATTTTTTCGAATCCACGGCCCCGTTTCTTTTTGCTCGGCGACGAGACATTCCAATGACCTGATGGCATTTGAAGATTTGCTAACTTTTACGTGAGAGACTCACGTTCCCCCATGGGGCTCCGCGAGTCTTTTTTTCTTCCGTGCGAGAGATAACGAGACGAGCGTTTTTTTACAAGGTCTCCACGGAAGATAAACATCTGGAGACTTTTGGGCTTGGCGGATGTATATAAGATTTGGCATCGCTCGATGTTGAGTTGGAGTTAGCCTTCATCTCGTCAAACTGTCGCTGATCATAACCCGCCATTACACACCTTCTTACCTCGTATTGGGGTTTTATTACTGACTACTATTACTTTGTTTTATCGAATATGGGCGCTGAAGATAAGACGACAAAGACTCAGCCTGAGATGGCTCAGCCCGAGCATCACCGTGCTGCATCCATTCGCGGCATCGACGGCGATGAGATCAACACGATCAACGATGGCGGCGACATTATGGACTCCAAGGAGAAATCCGACGAGCCAGTTCAAAACATTTTCAACCAAGGCGGCAAGAACTACAGAACACTCGGCAAATGGGACACAGTTTTCGTCCTGGTCACCAACCAAGTTGGATTGGGTGTACTCTCTTTACCAGGCTGTTTAAAAGTCTTGGGAGTAATACCAGGTCTTATTGCAATCATTGGCCTCGGTTCGCTGTCTGCCTACACTGCCTATGAACTCCTCCAGTTCTACAGAAAGTATCCCCACGTCGTGAACGTCGTCGACATGTGCGGTATCATCGGAGGTCGACCACTTGAGATCATTGCAGGCATTGGTTTGATGATCAAGGTTATGATGACTTGTGCATCTGCCAGTGTGACATTATCAGTTGCTTTCAACACCCTCAGCAACCACGCATTCTGTACCGTCAGCTTCGTCATCATCGCCGTCGTCGCTTGCTGGGTCCTTTGTCTCCCCCGAACCGTCAAATTCGTCTCACAATCTGGTATCCCCTCCACAATCAGTATTCTAGCCGCCGCTCTTACCGTCATGATCAGCTTGGGCCTCGATACTCCCTCGCAGGCTCCCCCCGGATGGGATCGCGAGATCCAGGTTATCGGCAACCCAACCTTCCGACAAGGCCTCAACGCTTGTCTCAAGATCTGCTACGCATATGCCGGAAACATCAGCTTCGTGTCATACATGGCCGAGATGAAAAACCCTAGCCGTGATTTCCCCATGGCTTTGGCTTGCCTCGAGGTCTTCTCTATTACCCTTTATACCATCGTCGCCGTGGCCATATACTGCTTGGCCGGTGACTATACTACCTCTCCGGCTCTTGGATCCGCGCCCCGAATCGCCGCCAAGGTCGCATACGGTCTCGTGCTTCCTTGTGTGTTCGCAACAGCTATGGCTTTCGGTCATACAGGCATCAAGTACATGTATGTTGTCGCTATGCGATCCATCAAGGCTACCCACCAAGTCACAGACCGAAGTGTCAAGTCTTGGGGCATCTGGGTTGCCTGTGTGACCCTTTACTGGATCATTGTCTTTGTCATTTCCAACGCCATTCCAATTTTCGACTCCATCCTCTCCATCTCCTCCGCCACCACGATCGCCTGGTTCACCTTTGGTCTGAGTGCCATCTTCTGGTTCCATATCAACAAGGGGCAGTATACCAAGAACTGGAAGAAGATTGCTCTCTGCATTATCAACGGCATGCTTATCGTCCAGTCATTGTTCATGAACGGTGGAGGTCTGTGGTCTTCCATCACGGAATTGTTGAACATATTTGAGAACGATAAGAGCTCCATTCGGGGCGTCTTCTCATGCGGTGACAACTCCATCTAGACACGAAAGTAAAGAATTTTATAGATATAGATATTATGCAGCAAGTATATAGCGATTGAACGATATATGATGATGTTATTTTTTACTTTGTCTTCCTATCAGAAGTCGATTGATCAATTAATAATGTTGAATGCGGGTCTTACAAACACTTAACCTTTGATCGTTGAACGGGCCGCGAAATCTCTCTATTCCAGGGATCGATGCAAGTTGTTGTCATTCAGCGGCGTGAACAGAGTTGCCGGGGGCAGCAACAGGAAATGATAGTCTTGCCACAATAACTGGCTTACCACGACATGAACAACCGAACAACGCGACGAAATTTGACTGAAAAATGGAGCTGGAATAGTCTCGCGACGCTTCGGGCCGACCAATGGAGGAAGAGAGTGGCGAGGCGGCATCTCGAGATCTGGAGTGGCCAGACCAGGCTCCGACGCCGCAGATCTGAGTCACTATCGTAGGGCTGAAGCCTGCCATTACATTGGAGCTTGCTGAGAGTCCCCAGGTCCTCCAAGCTCTTGTCTCCTACGATGCAGTGTTGCTTTGATCAATTGGCCGCTTGGTAACGTGTAGATGAAAATAGGAATGACATCACAATGTAGGTATAAAGCCCGATTCCAGTGAGAATTAATCATTCGATCCATCTTAAGGGATTCAATCTATGTTGAAAATGCAAACCCTTTGGTAAACATATTTTGCCGATGGCATACTACTCCATCAAAGTGGGGGTTTAATACGCGATACGAGCGATACGGGATACGAAGGCTGACTTCATCATCGTGTCTATTTAAGAACAGTACCTGGTCTCCAAAATTGTTATATCGTCAATATCAAAACTCGAAAGTCTTGCACTCCTTCAATTGCCTTTTCAATTTCTTGCCGTTTACCAGAGTGACACAACCCAACCGTTGACCTACATCATGATCAGGATCGCTCCCTATCGACCGCGCACATCTACCTTGCGATCGATTCAAAGATTTTCAGCCATCCAAACCAACGTCCCTTCATCAAATTCACCGCTAAATCAAAGGCGAATGACACAAGAGTGTAGCAAAAGCAAATCTCCGCAAAATAAGACTCCAGGGCCGAATCCCTCATACCCAGCTTTTAGTCTCAATTCTCTGGGCCTTAGGAAACGAACCAGGATAGTCGTAATGGTAGTCCTGAGCGTTTTTGGTACTATCGAGACATGGGTTTGGTGCAAAGCTATCTGGCAATGGAGAAAGGGTCGTCAAGAAGCAGAACAGTGACCTGCTAGTCATGCGTCACAGATATCAACCATTGCTTTCTTCTTCCTTGCCCCAGCCATTCGCATATCCATGACTTTCCTTTGGCTTGGTGATATACATAGTACTTTCGGGATCGGCTGCCAAGATTGCCATAATACCGATTATCCGGGGATAAGGCGGCTGTCATTACGTGGACATCGGATCTATCGGCAATTTCATTCGACGACCTGGCGTGGCTCTTCTCTGTACCTATCATAACCAAGAAACTTTGGCGCGAGGCATGCGGGGTGAAAGCATGTTTTATAGTGTTCACAAGTAGCTTGAAACAGTATCTGAGTATCAACGACTTGCTCTGGTTGCATTGCGCCGTTGAGATTGGCTACAGGGATGCAGCCGAGATCTCTAGAACAGGCGCATCTCGGTTGACCAAATTAAATGATCTTTTGCCTGGAGCAGGGTTATAGGGAAGTGATGCTGGTGCTGTAGCCGAATTAGGGTCGCAGCGGGGACTGCCATTGCGAAACGGTAAAGTGATTGAAGCAATGCACGCGAGATCTTAGACGGAATGAACGTGCCGATAGTAGAAATGTGCGTACGCTTCTCAATGTTCTCATCCTCTCATGGCGACATTGGGAGATGAGGAGCGAATAAACTGAGATGCGACTGGCTGCTCAAATCACAAAGTCTTCTTTACCGCTAGGGCAATTATAAACAGAAAATGATCTTCTATAGGGTACGTCAATGTCTCTTGGTTTCGCAATTGGCCATCTCGAAACATCTGATAATGGTACTTTCCGGGTGCGGGCCACGCGTAATTTAGACGCGCGTATTTCCCAGTGACTCTATACGACAATAATGAGCTAGGTCTCATCTTTTACGGTAAAACAGCACCGTATCTAAAATTAACTACCAAAAAATGAGACATTAATCAAACGAACTTTAATCTTAGACTGTTGTTTGGCATTCAGGTATTGCGTTGCTACTGGACCTGATCTGTTGCATGCCTCTCCTGGGCGAGATCCTCTTGAACAGTGTCTCAAGAGACGTAAGCTTGTGAATGACTCGCCCATTGAATTTCTTCTTCATGGAAAAGACGGAAGCTTATAAACTGGAAATGAGGGTCGAGTCTAGACTTATTGATCCATGCCAGCTATTTTCCCCGGCATCTAAGCGAGTCCATAGCGCAGGGATTGCGTAATCCGTGCTCTCGCTTCCTCGTGTTTATTGCTTCGCCTCCTTTGACCTGAATTTCCTGAAGCAATTTTCGGCCCCGTTTCTGGACTAAAAAGCAGGACTGCGCCTCCTTGCTAGCCGGTTGACCCCTTTTGACAGATGATTCGTCATTTAATTCAGGAGAGTGTCTCAATCGATACCAAGAGTTCTTGTTTGCTCGCTCAAATTATTGCGCGTACGTTTTATAAAACTCATGAGCATTTTTAGACTTGATAGCAGACTTGGCTGTTTGATCTTGCTCGGTTGATGAAAGAGATAAGCCGCGGAATTGAGTCTCTCCCTCTGCGCTAGCATTAAAGTTTATTCCCCGCTGGTCGATCATTGGGCGAGATGAGAGCGTCATTGGCTACAACGGTCGCTGTAACTTGGGCCTTGGCAGCTGTTGTTCACGGCATTGATGTATCATGGGACGACGAAAGTAAGTCAACCGGTCTTTACTTTTTCGCTGATGGGTAACTTACCATGCCCAGGCTCTGTCAAACAAGCTGCCAGTACTGTGGCTTATGGCTTGGTGAAATACTACACTGGCAACAATACCGGTGATACACCAGGCAACCTGCCAGATCCTTATTATTGTAAGTGACGATGAAATGGAATACATGGCGACTTCAGCAACTGATACGAAACAGGGTGGACGGCAGGGGGTATGTTCGGTACATTAATCGACTACTGGTGGCTTACTGGCGATGAGAGCTACAACAAGATTACTACACAGGCTATGCTGCATCAGGTCGGAACAAGCGACGACTATATGCCTGATAACCAGACTATGACAGAAGGCAACGATGACCAAGGGTTTTGGGCAGTGGCTGCTATGTCGGCAGCTGAGCATAAATATCCTGATCCGCCAGCAGACCAGCCGCAATGGCTGGCACTAGTTCAGGCCGTTTTCAACGAATATGTCAGCCGTTGGGATACACAGCACTGCGGCGGAGGGATGAGATGGCAAATTTTCACCTGGAACGCGGGATACGATTACAAAAATTCCATTTCCAACGGTTGCTTCTTCAACATAGCTGCGCGCCTCGCCCGCTATACTGGCAACACCACTTACGCGGACTGGGCTGAGAAGGTTTGGGATTGGGAAACCAAGATCGGACTCATCAACAGCGATTACCAGGTCCGAGATGGTATCCATTTCGAAGGAAAATGCCCCAGCTCCATGGATACTAACCAATGGTCCTACAATAGCGGTGTTTACCTTTATGGAGCTGCTGCCATGTACAACATAACCGGAAAAGCTTCGTGGAAAACCCGGGTTGACGGTCTACTGCAGGACATCAAGACCGTCTTTGTGAAGGATGGTGTTATCTATGAACAATTCTGCGAGCAGAACAAGCTTTGCAACCTCGACCAACAGTCCTTCAAAGGTTACCTCACCCGCTGGATGGCAGCTACCGCACTGGTAGCTCCCTATACCTCTGAATACATCACAGAGACGTTGCTATCGACGGCAAAAAAGGCCGCTATTTCATGTTCAGGATCACCCTCCTCAGGTTTCGCAGGCAAGGCTGGCACGGCTTGCGGCTTCACATGGTTGACCGGCGCGTTCGATGGGATTGTTGGGGTTGGACCGCAGATGAGTTCTCTGCAATCTATCATGTACACCCTCGCCCCGAAGGCGAAAGCACCAGTGACAACCAAGACTGGAGGAACGTCTAAAGGCAATCCCGGTGGTGGCCAGACGAACATGGATGTCGATGTGTCGAAACCGAAATATGCAAAGATCACAATGATGGACAAGGTAGGGGCGGGCGCCATAACATGTATGATTTTAGCCGGCGTTGTTGGGGGTTCTGTATTTGCCACTATTTAAGTATTTCTTGTCAAATCAAGTTTATCTGCTTCTTTTATTAAGACTGAATGGTCTCTAGCTTCCTAGCATGGCTCTCGTAGAACTGAGAAGATAGTTATTCCGCGGGACCATGGTAAAGCATTATCCCAGTCCTTCTTCGCTTCCGCATTATCTTTCTCATATACTTATGCAGTCTCTGCTTAGCAACCAACTGGCAGAAGAACTCTATCACGGCCCTTGTCTGTAAAGCGCTCTTAGAAAGGTCGCCATACAAGCTCAAGCCGTCTTGATTAAATCGTTAGGCAATCATACACTCCTGTGTCTCCACGACAGTTCGAGAGTCTCAAGTACCACGTTTAACAAGACCGAAGAGACGAGTATCGGCAACGCATCAAGGCAGAGATGGAACCACTCGTGTCGAAGGATCACACTGTTGCGTGTTCGCAGCCTAAAGCTTAAACTGATAGGCGGCGGTCATCCCCATAGCTAGTTGCGCCACCACCGAATGAAAGATAACTCAGAGGGTGCCTGGAGGCTGCAAAAGCGCTATTAGCCTTCACTTTCCCCTTTAAAATCTCTGTCCCGCTCAAAATACATACTCCCCATGGGCTTGACCCAGATTCAGTACTTAATATATACTCTTTATAGAACCTATTGATTCTAGTAATACTAATAATTTGAAGCAATATCAAATTTCTCCTTATATTTCTTATTGGTATTCTATTTTATTTATTCCAAATACCTTTTATATAATGACCTTTAATTGGAGTGCTATAGTCATTATAACAATCAAGAGAGATAAGATCATGTGTAGCTCGAAGGACTCATAGCTGCCGTCAAATCTGACCAGGAAGAGGAATTCCAAGAGAACATTAGGGAATCTGAACAACTGATCTCAACTTATGCAAGCAGGCGCATGATCTTGAGTTATTGGTAGAAGCAGAAGGGGTTATCTTGCACCAATGAATCTGATGATGCCAATGAACCAACACAACAGCATCTCGCTCTTGTGGCGATAAGAATTGTCTGAATGGGTGAATAGTGAAATATTCATGATACGAATGGGCACCAAAGAACAACTCCAGAGTCGAAAAGAGCTCATATTTCAGGAACGCCCTTATGAAAAGACATTTCTCCCACGACTCTAGAGATGAAAAAGGTATTCGAATGTGATCTTGATGACTTATCAGATTGTTCATCTGACGAAGTTGATGTACCAGCCAGTCGGAATCATTGACGAGCCATTCAGCTCTTGGTAGCACTCCGAGTTTCAACCTCATCTTATACTCGTGTGGCGACCAAGAGCGGCCAGCTGTGAGGGAAGGCTTTCTGAAAGGATATGCATGTCTTGAGGCTTCAGAGTAGTCTTCCTTTAGCCTGTAGTCTTCAATACGAATGATAATCTGAGAGATTAGCTGATAGATCCTCAGCTGGGTCGATTTCTTGGAATTTTCGAGAGGGTTTGGGAAGGTTTGCTTGTCATAATGATGAAGAAAATCAGCTTCCTCTTTGTCCACGGGGGCGGAACCAACTGAATATGTCAATAGATGTCTCCACTTTTGTCTTGGATAACGTTTTGGGTCGAGGTCAGCGAGGTAGAGCAGAGCCATAGCGTTCTGGAGAAGACCTCCAGTTTTGTCGAGGCCGATAAGTTCCCTGAGCACCTCCCGCACGATGATATGGCGATGGAAGATATACTGTTGTAGCATAGTGGGAGATGCTTTGATGAGTCTCCTGATGCAGGCTGGTGACCCGAGATCGATGAGGATCTGTATCCGGATGGTCGCTGGTAGCCGCGAAAAGAAATCCATATTGTTCCGTAGGCGCCAGAAGCGAGATATGCTAGTTGACAGAGCGATATTCAAGTGCATGAGATAAAAAAAAGCAGCACAATGTAAGTATTAGGTTCCAGTTATGGCGAGAAGCTTTGTTGGTGAGCCCTAATTGCTTGGAATATAGTTCGCCTGGCGTAATCTTCACTTTCACGGTAGGGTTCTCTGTGAACCTAATAACTTGCATGTGATTAAGCTTATCAACACAGCCCTTGTTAACTCTAATATGTAATGGCGCCTCATGGTTCGTCTGTATTCGCACTGGAACATCAGTTGGCGTCTTGCCAAATCGTGGAAAGAGGCGGCAACAAGGCATCGGAATTATTCTGGGGCATGTTTACAACAAAGTTTGATGAAATCATATGAACATCGCAATGACATAGACTAGGTATATGTGGGCTCTCAAAGCTGCTATACTCGTGACAGTAGAGCGGTAGTCAAAGAAGGCCAGGGCTGTTTCATTTGGACCATGGAAAGGGTTCGGGTCAATTGTTAGTCAGACTTCCGTTCGAATCTAGGTATTCCTCTGATTAGAATTTCTGTCATAGTGATTCATCTTTACGGTTGAAAGCCTAACGTTAAGTCTTGAGCCAGGTGTGTTTCGGAGTTGAGATTTGTGGCTGAAAGCTTACTTCGGATCGACTGCTCATCTCGAACGTTTCCCCTCACAATACAACTAATTCATGGATCGTATAAGAACATAGGTATTGAGGGGATTCGAGCCTCTCTTTCTTCTATTTCATTCGTTTCACTGACTCATTGCGTCTTCTCATCCTGCTTCTAAGCACTGCCCTTGACCATGAGAAGCGCCATTGCCTTTGGCGTCTCGCTGTTCACTTCGGCGTATGCCCAATGGCCATGTGGCAATATAGAAGAGGTACATCCACCTTTCACCTGGTATGAATGTATTCAAAAGCCTTGCTCGAAATACTTCGGTGCAATCGTCCTGGAGTCATCGCTACGTGAAACAAATTGCTGCGCCGGTAGCTTCAACATCAAGGACTTGCACCGAACATACTGTAAAAAGAAGGATAAAGACACCTGCCCCGTGGACTGCTGTATCGAGGGCGCTGACTACCGAGCTCATGGCATAAAGACCGAAGGCACGAGCCTGACAATGGACCTCGGGGCCACCGCGCCTCATGTTCCCAAGGATCTGATTCGGGTAATGCCCTTGAAGGATACCGAGCGTTACCCGAACAAGCCTTTGGTCCGCCGACACGATTCAGAGTATACTTTCGATATCGATGTTCGAAACGTCC
Organism: Fusarium sp. NRRL 53293; assembly: GCA_013759125.1. Classification (NCBI taxonomy): domain Eukaryota; kingdom Fungi; phylum Ascomycota; class Sordariomycetes; order Hypocreales; family Nectriaceae; genus Fusarium; species Fusarium sp. NRRL 53293. The sequence goes on along the minus strand of JABSTN010000129.1, from coordinate 64,468 downwards.
CCCCAGGTTACAAGGCAAGAGTGTCGCTCAATTGGATGGAACCGGATGGCGCCCGAACCAGGAAAAAGGGCGACAAAGCCGGCGCCAAGTACGGAACAGGGTATTGCGATGCTACATGCGACAAGGGCCAAAGGTTCGTTGAGGGAACAGCCAATTACGATGGATGGGTTCCTGATAAGCACGATCCCATGTTGGGCGCAGGTCGTATGAGTGCATGCTGCCACACCACTGTGCTATGGGAGGGAAACATAGAGTCGACGGATTACCACTGGAGTCCCTGTCTTCCGCCGTGGTATCATATGTGCGACAAGGATAAGTGCACAACAAAGTGTTTCGCGTTGGGCTGTCGCTGGAACCCTAATGGGAACAAAATGAAACCGTTCTACGGACCTGGACCTACCAACACCATCGACTCCAAGAAGACATTCAGCGTTGTGACTCAATTCTTCATACAACAGACACCAAAAGTGGAAAATATCTTTAAAACTAGGGCCACCTACTATATCCAGGAAGGCAAGATATTCCGCAGCGCACCATCTGACTTCAGACCCAACGGTAAGCTGTTCAATACCATCAATAGGCAGTTCTGTGAAAAGATGGCGTCAGACTTCAAATGGGGCAAGCGGTGGAGAAGATCCGGTGTATTTTGGCAGCGAAGTTACGGTCACCTGTACAAGTTGGTGCCTGTTTTTAGCATATACCGAGATGTAAGTGTGCTCTTTCAAACTATATACTGTGAAAAGACTGACCGTCTGGGTAGCGAGAGTATGACAAGATCTATCACTTGGAAAATGAAGGGAAAGAATTTGACGATTTCCCCCGCAACGCATCTGTTACTATCTCTAACTTCAGGATCGGCACGGTTAACCAGACTTTTGTTGATATGCTTGATCCGGAATTGCGGCCAACTGAAGTGTGGCATCGGCAGGGTGTCTCTTTTAACGAAAAAGATCAACCCAAGCCCACAGGTTGGGGAGAAGATAAGCTTTGAAGCACGTAACAGTGTTGCAGTCCTGTTACCTCTGTCGCAATTGCGGTCTGATAAAGGACATCGACGGTCAAGCTTCGGATGTTATAAGATGATGGCATGCCTTTCTTTCTGATAGTCAATATGAAAAATGTCTCTACCCAGTACCTGAATGCAAGTGGCATAACGTTCTGTTGTTCCAAGGCAGTCCATTTGGTCGACTGCCGAATGTTGTTACCGTGCTAGCTATCGATGTCCACAGATGTCGCCCAAAGAAGCAGGAATAAGCACTCCGCCGAATTCGCCAACAAGGAAGAGTTCTGAGTAGTAAACGCCAGCGAATCACAAACAGTTCCGAAATACTGGTATTCCGGAGTGCGGGGAATGCTAGTTCAGAAAGCGGCCCTTCAACCCAAGAAGGCATTAGCTTCACGGGTCAACACCTGGGGTTTGCGGGGATTCCTTGATATGACGCTTCCGATTTCCTTCCTTGACCGCACATACCATGACTAGACGTTATGAACAAGGCAAAATTTGGCTAAATATCGGTTGTTCGATATCCATCCGAGTCACAAACCTGTTCGCCATGAAGTACAAAAATGCCAGACCCAGCCTGACGTCTCTCGCGACCGTAGGTCAAGAACTCGCTGTACGACATCACCATGGCGCTGTTCTTCGCCCATTTTCTGTCTGTAGTGCTCTGGCTGCAGTCATGCTTTGTCCTCGCCGTGCCACATCAGAATGGCTCGACTGACTTGAGTATCCTTCCAAAGGTTTCTCGGGTGAGAACCTTCATCCTTACCGATATCCTCAATGAGCCCGATGATTCAATGTCAATGGTCCGGTATCTACTGTACTCGAATGAATTCGACACTCGTGGTCTTGTCGCCGTGACCTCTTGGTCCTTACGAAATGACACCCATACCAGCGAAATCAAGAAGATCATAATGGCCTATGCCAAAGTTGTTGATAAGCTGAACCAGCATGTTCACCCTGATAATCAATATCCTAAACCTGAGGAGCTAGCAGGGCAGATTTCATCTGGGCCTCGCGTGAGTACCCTGGTAGGTTAAATACTTTCGCAAGCTAACCCTATCAGTCATATGGACGAGCGGCCCTCAAGGAGCCTATCAGCGACGGGGCCAAACTCCTTATAAAGCGTCTCCAAGAGTCCAAAAAGCCACTGCATGTTAGTCTCTGGGGCGGAGCCAACACTTTAGCTCAAGCGCTGCAGCACATTGAAGAGACAAAAAGCAAGAAAGAAGCTGCCGACCTTCGATCTCGACTAAGAGTTTACTCAATCTCGGACCAGGATGATACGGGTGCTTATATCCGAGTCAAATGGCCAGATGTCTTCTTCATCGTCAACGTCCATGGCTATCGCGAATATCGCCTCGGAACATGGACCGGTATATCTACTGCCGACAACGGCGCAGCTAACACTACAAAAGTGACAGACAGTTGGCTTACACCGAACATTCGTCTGGGTCCTCTTGGAGCGTTCTACCCCAGAATAGTGTACACGATGGAAGGAGACAGTCCTAGCTTTATCTGGAATATTCAAAATGGTCTGAACGTTCCTGGTAGACCGGAATATGGAGGCTGGGGAGGTCGATATACTCGCGTCACAGAAGACACTGATATTAACGAGTATGGCACATCCGGCGATGCTTTGATCAACACCAAGGGTCAAAGTTGGTTTAGCCCTTATGCTACTATCTGGCGCTGGCGTGATGCGTACCAAGACGACTTTGCCGCTCGTATGCAATGGACTCTGGTCGATAGCTTTGACGAGGGCGCTCACCCGCCGAGGATCAACGTCAACGGATCCACGGGTAGTGAGCCCCTGCGCTACAAGGTTGGCCTGAAGGACACTATCATCTTGGATGCCAGCAATACCATCGATACAGATAGTCAAGTCGATTCATCTGGGCTGGACTTCGAATGGTACTCTTATGCTGAGTGTTCATCACCAATGTTGACCAGTCTTGCTGCCAACTTCTTCTCTGTTGATGCACTGGCGCCACCAGCAGGAACCAACGGCACACTCGCCGTGAATGAAGCAGGTTTTAGCAATGTGGCGTTGGGACCAATGGTTAGAATCACTACCAACTTGACTAGTTGGGAAGAGGAGCAGCCCAGTTCGGTTGATAAGGAATGGCACGTTATCCTTCAGGTCACCAACAACAAGGGATCATACCCAATCCGAAGGTATAGACGCGTCATTCTAGAGCTCCCTGAATCAAAGTAGACGGGTTCCGTTGAAGTATCATAGCATAATTAAGTATGTTCTTCTTCTTATTTGTGTGGATTGGAGTCTTATTATCGTATTGCTCGGTTCTGAGAATGAAGCAGCACTTACTCCAGGAAAAGCCCCATCTTACGAAGCGCCATATAAATGAGTTGACTTGCCGATTTAGGAACATTCACAAGAGTCCTAAAGAGGATCATTAACCGAGTGTACTGCCTTGGCGTACTCTGAGAGGCCCAAAGTGACTGTCTTATCCTCTATGGCTAAGACAGCCTAGGTGAAGGGCTCAAAGGCCAGTAGGGCAATAGCAGTCAAAGCACGCATTGATATCCAGTGCCTAGTGCATAATTTAGTGGTGGAGTCAATAGCTTGGTAGTAATAACTTACGGTCGGCGTACACAAGATTGTAGTAGACGCAGGCTTCCCTAAGCTTCTCGGCCTGCAGCATCGAAACGATCAAAGTCTACCAGTGGTTGCGCAGCTCCACTCGACCAGTTCCATTCACTCTGTGACAAACATATGCTAATTGCAAATGTAAGGTAGGCTTTTGATTCAATTCTCACGTGGGATGGCCTACATTCAGAGGTTATCACGGCTGGGGCGAATAATGAGCTGCCCGCTTTGCGACAGGTAGAGATGATAGGCGAAGTGCTCGAGGAAGACGACGTAGAGATGGAAGATGCGGAAGGCGAACCAAGAGAAGCCGCCGAGTTTGACCTAGCACCCAACGAAGAAAATTTGCTGGCGTTAGAGAATGCCGACGAATTTCGCGAAATACTTTCGAGAATTCCTCACAGAGCGACCGACTGGAAACCTTTGGCGGAGGCTTTAGAGGTGGATGAGCCTCTTATTGATGATCCAGTGACACATCTCCACAGGGTTTGGGCTGACCTCGGTCGTCCAGTTGCCTCCATCGGCCGGCAATTCTGGCAAGACAAACATAAAGCCACTGCGGAGGAGATGCAGCAGGCGCGCAAGCAAGGACCGCAGCATCTCATACGCCTTTTAGGACTTCTTGATCCCGACGACGCGATCAATGCCATCGAGGTGTTTCCATCTAGGCTGGAACATCCCAGTCATCCCATTTGACCTTCTCATGGACTAGCTTCCCCGGTTTTAGCAGCTCGAGCCGCTGGATGCCGGGACGATTGATGGCCATATGGACTTGGCGACTAACGAGATGTGGGATTGGGTGGGGTAGCGAGATATAAGTTCTGTTCTATTTGGATATTGGCTCTTCAGCTGATCCCTTATGATTATTCTTCCGCAGCATGAAATCACCTGGCCTTGGGGCTGAGAAGGCTAAGGCAGCTCTGGGGTTGCACGAGGCTCAGCCTGGGAATTCCAAAAGTGGAAACTTCAGCGAGATATTGTACGAGAGGTCTTTTGTCTAGTGCGATATTGCGAGGGAGGAATGGTGACTGTTCCAGCTCTGTCCATCAAGATTGAGCTCCTTGCCGTGAGGCACTCAATGGCGCTACCTTGCCATTTCCTATCCTTTTTGAGAATTGAGCAATGGTGGCTGGACTTAACTATATATTGAAATTCGATATTGAATTCTTTGTCTCAGAAGTCGAGCCGCTGAACTTCGCGTTGACCTGTGTGTCGGCTCGTCGCCCAAGGCCGGAAAAGAGTGCAGGGCACGCTTGGCGGGTGATGATGTTACCATCAGGAGGAAGCCGCATGAGCAAATTCAGACCCTTGTCCCAATGCACAAGGCAACAAAGCAAAATAGTATTCATCTTGACTGTCTTGTGATGTGTACTAAAATCTATGATCTCCGCTTGACCTCCAATTGGACTCCAGGATCCGCAAACAACTCAAAGCCAAAGGGCATCAGCTTTGGTGTATATCCCTCAGCTAGCCGCAGATCATAGTCTAGCAAGATGGACGCTACCGCAGTCTTAATCTCGGCGATCGCGAAAAACCGCCCTGGGCAAATAGGTTTACCAATACCAAACACGAAATGATCCTCACTCGTGGAGGTTGCTGAGCTAGCGTAGATCCACTTCCCGCCCTGCGCACGAAGCTTCACATAGCGATATGCATCGAAGGTGTCTGGGTTCTCGTATACCTCGGGGTTCCGGAGCTGCGACATGTAGATTGAGATAGCAGTGCCTTTGGGTAGGTACTGGCCGTTAGGTAGCGTAACCGGCGACAGAACCTGACGATCGAGGTTGACTATAATATGTTAGTTGACAGATCACAATGCCAGAGGGAGCGTCGTATAGACCTACCTATCACGGCAGAGTTCAACCTCTGTGTCTCCTTGATGACACTGTCGAGCAAGCGCATATTGGTCAGAGCAGCAGGAGACCATCCATGCTCGGCAATCACGGCTTCTATCTCCTCCCGGAGGGGAGTCGCCAGGTCGTGAGCACATATCTCAATGATCGTCTGCTTCAACAGCTCCGAAGTAGTTACAACAGCAGCCATAGACATTCCAAGCTGGGCGGCGACAGGATCATAGCTCTTACCGCCCGCGATCTCGCCAAACCAGGTGATGGAATCGTCGTGCTCCTTGCCTTCGGCCGCCCTTTTGGCAAGGTTCTTCTGCAAGACTTGACGAGCGCGCTGGACTTCTGCTCTGCAACTCTTGCAAGCGGGGAGGAACCATTGTACAAGAGGTCTCAGGAACCGCGGCCATGCTCGCAACGCGCGAGCAGCAAGGAATACAGTCATACCGTAGTTTGTGCTGACCTGCTGCCATGTCTCGTCGCGCGACAACTCCTCGCCAACAAAGACGGACGCAGACATTCGGCTGATAAAGCTGACACCATCCTTGGCCCAGTCGACTGCCTTCCATTCTATCTTCGCTATCAGTCGATGCTCACAGATCACAGAGTGGGTAGATGCTCAATATGCCATACGTACCATTACTCTGTCCCGGCCAAGCTGCCACTAGGTCCTTTTGCACCATGTTGTGAAGCTTGCTAACATCTGGGAACCCTCAAGTCAGCATTATTACATCAAGAGGAGGGGGAATGATCGGGCTTACGAGGGTTTTGCACAAGCTTCTTCTTGATAACATTGGCCAAAAGTTTAGATGGGTCCGATATGGCTGCCGTTCCATCAAAGCCAGGGTAACCTGCGAAAAAGTCCTAGGTATAGACAGTTAGTCAATGGCCAATGGAACAGCCCGGAAGCTAAGTGTGTATACCTTGGACACTAGCGGTTGGTGGTCAAGATGGGGACCATGACGTCTCATCCATTCGAAATGGTCGGCAGGGAGGACTATTCTATCACCCAGGAGTGTGATCATGCGGAAAGGCTTGTTGAACTAGTCTCTTTATTAGTATCTCCTTTTGTCCATAAGCCATGGAAGAGGAGCTTTCGCGCACCTTTCCAAACCCCTGTTTGATGAGACCATCAGCATTAGTGATAAAAGCCATATGGGCCTTGCTCAAGAACCAGTCGTTAGGATATTTGTTGATAACGGGGATACGGTCTTTTGGCGCGATCAACATCAGGAGTACTAATGCAGCGACAGCGACAAGCACAGCTCCTCCCAAAGGATACTGCCCCGCAAGGAGCGCGGTGATGTGCTTGTTGAGATCCATTGTCTATACCATCATTAAGAAGTTTTAGCAAGTCGGCATGATTGTGAGGATTCCTCCCTTGAGGGAGATTTGTGTCTGCTTACCTTTGATTTAGTAAGCAAAGGAAGAAAGAAAGACTTTTTGACAACGTAATGAAGAGAGTTAGTTGTGAAACTCGATTAGATGTATGTAAAGATGTTAAATACGTCCTACCTCTTGTGATTGGGATTGGGCTGTTAGTCATCCCAAATACTGATCTAAAATGAACCACTTCCGGCCGGGAACTGCCCCGATCTTTTTGGGCTGTGAGGGCTCGGGGCTAGGCCTACAAGGATGACAATCCCGCTGACGGGTCCTGCAGCTCACTACAGGACCATTGCCCAGTTAGGCAACTGGCTCGGGTAGCTTGTGCGCTAGGAGAATTTCCCTTTGGAGAAGAACTGAATATGGACATGTCGCTTACACCGGACATGGACCAAGTCTCTCGGGTGTGAAGCTGTATGAGTATCCCAGGGTTTTGATCAGCTGCCAACAGCTATCGTCACTCCAGGGAGCAAGACTTCTAACGGTAACCTAAGTATTAAAGTCCCTAAGGTAGTCTAAGGCCCACTAAATCTACACTAAGTTATACTAAATTTACCCAAGTCTTATGATCGCTTAGGAGAGCCTGAGTCTTAGGCTACCTCGCGTCAATCCTCCGACAGCTATTCCTGCGTCGGGTGTGGTCCGTCCTCAATGCTTACTTGTAGGTTGGTGGCACAAAATCTTTGAAGAGCTTTGTTTCGAGAAGATTGCTGCCAGACAAGACTGATTGAAGGGCACGCAAATGGTCATCATGGTGGACTTTCTAGCCGTAGATGGAAGAATGTGATTAACACCAAAACTAATCTTTATGCAAGCAAAATGGAATAAAATACTTTAATATAGCATAAGACACTACTTTAGTAGAACATCATTGACATTTAAATAACTTTGACTGCAGAGAGCCAGGCCATCCTATTAATAGATTCCGTCCTGTCTTCCTTTATCTATCCCTATCCCAGAAACTCGGCAAACTGCATAAACTCGCCATCATTCTTCATCGCATCCAGTTCCTCGGGTAAAGTCCCCAGCAACAACTCGACACCGCCGTCCTTTCTCATCGGCAAAATGAACAGGCTCCTAAACGCTTTGTTCAGCCAATCCATCTGGACCCTCACTGCCTCTGGTGCTTCGAATATGTCACCACCGAAGGGCCCAATATCGCTCGCTTGGAAGAGCATCATGTTATTAAACAGCGAATGTGGGCCGTCTTGAATGCCCTGGCTTAGGAACGCTGTCGTATGGTTTCCCGGACTGTTATCTTTAATCGTATGAAGCAGACTAAAGGCGTCGTGTACAAGCTCTTGATCGATTCGAGTGCGCGCCTCGCGACAGATTTGAGCAATTTTGTAAAGCGATGTTTGGGAAGAGCAGAGCTCCGCGACGGACATATGCTGTCGGTTCATGATGACGCAGTTGGCCATGTATGTTGGCGGGAGGTGCGAACTGAAGAATGGTCGGACGTCAGTGGGCATCTCGATGATAGACATGTCATCGGGGGACGAGTCCTCGGGGCGGCGACGTGCCCGGACGGCGGCCCGCCAGAAAAAGGCCTGTAGCACGTCACCGAGAGATAGCGACCCCGATTCCTTGCTAAGGCTTTGACTTTCCGGGTCCGCGGCTTCATCAACCTTAACACTCTTCTGGAGGCTCTCAAGCTTCTCGGCGGAGATGACGAAGGTCGACGCCGTCAACGTGCGACCATCCGCGCGAGGCGCGGGCGGCCAATGTTCACAGGCGGGGAGAACAGGCGGCTCAGGCAAATGATGAGACAAACGAGCCCTCTTAACGTCGGGTTCAGTGACATTGACGTTGACTGCGGCTGCCTCTGTCATGTCTGTATCTTCCTCTTCCTCTTGGTGCTTGCGCTTCAAGGCCGGATCGGCATATGGTAAAAAGCCCCAAACTTTTGGGTCGACTTCAGACGCCGGCTTCGCGAAACCCTCCAGCTCGTACAAGATAGACAGCATGTCACGATTGAGGCTCTCTGGATGCAACCACTCGGACGTTGCAGACTGATCGCCCTGGATGAACCGGCAGCATTCCGCCCATACCGTCAGCGCGATCAACATGCCGATACCATCGAACGCGTGATGATGAACATTGAAGGCCAGGACGCAGCCACCGTCGACGAAATTGGCCTGCACGTTGAGAACATCTGTAGGTAGGTCGGGAAAGGAGGGGCAATCAGTCAGAAGCTCGTCCGGGTAAGCCGAGGTCAAAAACCCGGAAGCACGCTGCTCAGCAAAAGATGGCACGACAGACGAGAGGTCGCGGAAGCGCAATTGTCTTGGCTCTTCGACAGTAGTGGTACCCAAGGCCGTCGACGGCAGTGGAGGCAGACTGATCCGAACGTCCCCTTTCTTGTATCCAATCTCGTACTCCGAGCAGGGTATGACTTTGCCCGCGAGAGTGGGCACGATCTCCATGGCGCGAACCAGACCTCGCTGTAGCACTTTGTACGCTTGGTCTAACGAAACTCCTGGTCGGAGAGGAATGAAGACATTGATCCCCTCGTACATGTTTCCGCCAAAGAGGTCCATCGGGCCCAGCTTGGAGGATAGAAGAGCTTTGTGTCGGTTTATCAGCGCTCTGATCTTGGATTCCAGCGGATCTTGTTGCTGCTCGGTCGACGGCGATTTAGTAGTGCCATTCGTTGTCGTGGCTCTACGCTCTGCAGCCAACCGCACAACAGTGGCGGCAATAGCCTCAACTGTCGGCCCTGCATAGAAGTTTCTTGGTAGAAATGTTCCCCCTAAGTCTGTGACTGCCGCTACCGCCTTGGTAGCCTTGAACACCAGCAACGAGTCGAACCCAACAGTAAACAGATTAGCATCTGCGGGTGCATCTTTGACAGCAGGCACGATCGAAGCTAGTACATGCCGAACCGCGCGCGCGGTCGAGTCCAAGGATGTTGTATCGATTGTGAGCAGTCCAAACGCTGCAACTTCGGCGTCGTTGTCATCTTCCCCACGCGACTGATAGAATCGCTCGATGTAGTCGGCATACAGGGCCATGGTGGCCCGACGTTTGATGGTGCGCTTGTCGGTACGGATGAATGGCTTCCCTGCTTCGGAAAATGCTATGAAATCTCGGTGCAGCTGGTCCTTGTGCAGAGACAGGGAGTTAGCCCTTTCGACCACGGCCCAGATGCTGTCGAAGAGTGCTTCGGCATCATCACCGTCCCTTTTAATGGTTAAGTCTCTCAACTCGATAAGGAGGCCAGCTTGTGGCTTGCCAGATCCGATCTGTAAGGTAAGTTAGCATTTGCCATATGGTGATTAGTGATCGGCCAGTTGCTTGCGGGTTGTCAAACTTCTGAAGGCTTCTTAGACTGACCATGAGACAGCCATCAACAGCTGGGTGGGATGTGACGAGGGCCTCCGTATCGAGGGGCGAGATCTTGTATCCATTTGAAAGCACCACAACATCATCGCTGCGGCCGTGAGACGCCCATAGACCAGGTTTAGTTGGATGCTGAACATACAGATCCTTGAAGTTGAAACTGTTCACATCTTGAAAGGTATGAAAGAGACCTTGGAAGTACTGCGCGTGCTCGTTGCGATGGATCCACTGTTCGTAAAGATCAGGCTCAACCATCTTAAAGTCGAACCCGGACCATGGGTGGAAGGCAAACCAGTGCCAATCCTGTCTGTCCACCCATAAGTTTCCGATGAACAAACCCTCCGATGTGCCAGTCAGGTTTAATACGCGAACATGCTCGTTCACTTTGGATCCTAAATGATTGCTCACAGGGCCTGGAAAGCAACCATATCTGTTAGCTTACTGACAGAAAAGGAAGTCATTGACACCAGATAATTTGTTGTCGCATCTCAGCCTTCAAGTTGTCCCTGTCGTCTAGGGAAGGTATGTATGTCGGGGACAAACGGCTCACCTCCTGAAGCGCAGATGAATTTCGATCTGCTTAATTTTGGCAAGATGTCGGGCGCTTCGCCAAGCTCGTCAGTGAGCGAAGGAATCATGCTCCAGATGTCGATCTTGATGTGGTCTGCCAGGGATGATATGAGCTCCAGATTGGGTATCACGTCCCGGGGCCCGAGGACGCAGTGTAGCCCAAACAGCGGCGATATAACAACGTCCATCAAGATTCCCGCTCCCTTGGGTACATAGTCAGTACTTGATCAATTCTTTATCCCGGTAAAACTGATTGGGATAGATGTTTCTTACATGGCTCAAAGGGAATGTTGAGTATAGCGTATCGCCATCATCCCAACCCTTCGCCCAGGGCTCCATGCCCTCATGAGGGGGCAGCAGCCGGACAGCATCCACAGTACCAATCAGCCCGTGTGTCCATGAGATGGGCTTTGACAGGCCGGTTGAGCCCGAGGTATGGAGGATGCAGAACGTGTCGTTAATCGCATCTTCCCAGCGCTTTGTGTAACGAAACGGCTCCACATGTTCCAGCTCGCTCTCATCCTCAGGAAGGACTTCTTTCAGCTCGGGAAGCTCCATGACGTGCATGGGCCGTTGCTTCAAAAAGTCATTCACGAGCTGTATTGGCTTCTCACCAGCGGGGCTGACCCAGATGTTACAATTTGCCGCCTCGAGAACGGCTAGGGCGCCCTCTGTGCTGTTCTTTGGGGAGAGGAATAAGCCCTGTAAGAATCAATTAGTTAGACAAACAGGGTCAAGTCTTGGGAAACCCATTGGACGTGAAGGAAAAACGAACAGCGCAATTAGCTTTAATACAAGCGAATGTCAACAGGATCTGTCGCAGATCGTCTAACGCGTAGGTATCATCTCGTTAGTCAAATGTCGAGACCATAGGGGCTCAGAGCCGCCGAGATGGCGGTAGGAGCCCTTGAAGGTCCCAGGACGCTTCGATGAGAGCAAACTTACGAGGTCCAATATAGCCTACGGCGCGGATCTCCGACGTCACTCCCAGCTCCCGCTGAAGTAGCCAGGCAGTCTTGTCAACCGCCTTCGTAAAAGTACGAGCTGATACATGACGGAACCCCTGCGACAGGTCCGAAGACTTTGCGAAAGAGTAAATGATGCGATCGGGCTCAGCAGCTGCGAGGTCGTCCAGAATCTGAGGAATCAACCTCCTCCCACAGTTTGCCGGCGTTCCCTTACTGACAGCCATGGCTGCTAGGACGAGTATGAGTATGAAAGAGCTGGGTACGAGGAAGTGCAATTTTGGATGAGCCTTGCTATCGCAAAGATAATTCGCGATTGAAAGAGCGTAGTGATACCAAAAGAATCTTGCGGCACAAGAGAGAGTCACAATGCTAGTATTGAATATAAAATTCACCACCTACAAGTATGAGTGCATTAGCATGTGGATAGATAGATACGTTTTAATTTCTTTGTAACGGCCCGCCTTTCTCTATGTCCTGGGCTGGCTAAGCTGATGAGCTGAGTCCCGAAAGAGTAGGCCACCACTTCTCACTTGCAGAGCAAGGGACCAGGACAATTGCCCAGATTGGCTGCCCGAGCTGACGGGACCGGTTCCCCGGGGAAACTAGGGGAGTTTCCTCTTTGAGCCCCGATTCCAGCTGACAGGCTCATAAGCAGGATCGAGGCTTGGTAAGTCCAGTGTTTCTGACATCCCTGTTAACTGACACCCTAAATGTAATCATGGTGTCCAATTGGTAAGAAAAGGTTTTAAAGTTAGCTAACTAATCGTGATTCTTTTTTTCAGCAGGGTGTTGAAAAAGCAGGGGATCGATGTTTAGCTGACTCTTTAGGGACGGACCGTTTGAGATGCCCCCACACCCACCCAACTTACAGGGCATCACAGAACCTTACCAGAACAGTCGATAACCCGAGAGCTTGAAAGCGCACTGCGAAGCGCCAGTGACCTGCCAGCACCTACTCATACTCGTTGAACAATCCCTCTTTTTCTCAACATTTTGCGACTTGCCAAGTCAATACTTTCTGACTGACTCATTCCCAGGGCCGCTAAGCGAGACGGGAAACAGAGCCCGAACTTAGGAGTAAGATTTCGACACGATTGAGCTCTCTTTGAATGCTTTCTATTTGAACGCTGCTGTGTTCACGGGTCTTAAGGCTTAAATCCTACGCTAATAGTAATTAAAATAATATTTTAATTGTTTAGTTCTACTTTTAACTAACTTGAATTGGCGATCTTGGAGATTTCGTTATGAAAAAGCCGAGTTTTTTATCTGCTCTACTGCAAGTACAGGGTAATCCACAGCTATCTTTGGACCTGCCCCTCATACAGTAATCCCAGTTGGTCAAAGAGTTATGGCGTCCCTTGGGCGAGTGCATGTTTTCTTTATATATGTAATATTCTTCTATAATTGATCTTAGACGCCGTCCTGAGCCTCTTTCATCAAGCATGTATAAGAACAACCCTCAACACCACTGTTCACTTGCCAACAGATACCGTGCTCGCAACAAGATAAGGTGAACACTGATGACACCCTGTTGACGAGGACAGCCAATTAAGGTGAAAGTCCAAGCCAGCTCTTTACCGTCTGATGAAGCGCAGATCATACGCTGGAGGTGTCAACATGAACTGTTCCGAGCCAGTAGAAGCCCTGATTTTAGCCTGCTCTTGGGTCTCGCCCGGCTCAGGCACGACCTCCCAGCGGAAGTTCATGATCATATGTGCCAGGAAGCACACCATTGTTACCTCTGCGAATCGCTTGCCAATGCACTGGCGCGAGCCGGATGAGTAGCCGATAAAGTCCTCGTACGAGACCTACATGAGTGAGAATGTCAGTACCCGAGTCGGAACGAAAAGGACAAAGAAGGTAAACTTACAGTCACCTTTTTGTTGCCGTTCACGTCTTCAGTCTCGCGAAGGTGGCGTCTTGGGTTATATGTTTGCGGGTCTTCCCACTTGAATGGGTTGACCCCAAACGCCGCCGTATCAAGGTGCACGCGCGTGCCCTTGGGAATGGCAACGGTGTGTTGGTGAACCTTGGCCTCAGATGGGTTGGTAGAGTCACCATCCCACGTTGTGTAGCTAAGCGTGGTGTCGCGAGAGGCCACGCGCGTCATCTGCATGGCCAGGTCGCGCATGCGGAGTGATTCAATAGTAGCTGCAAGGACCAGAGGAAAGCTTGCCATTTCCTCGTAGTCGAAATACTTCAGTGGTTTTTCGTCTCCCACGCTTCCAGCCTCTTCCAAAGAGATACTATTCACGTTGCTGATCTCCTCATGTAACTTTTCTTGCCAATCGGTGTTCCTGGCGAGAAGTGACAGGACCCAAGTTAGGGTATGAGAGGATGTTTCGTGACCAGTCCTGAGTTATATGTTAGTCAGAGTATACATGGTGTAATGCGACGTTGAGAGCCTTATAGACTTACACCATGAAAGAGAAAATGTTGCCTTGGACTTCCTTGTCTGATAGCCCGGCATTGGGCGCCACGTATCCCTTCTCGGCCCTCTCAGCCTTCTCCACATCGTTCTGGGAATCGACCAACGCGTCAATAAGGTTCCTGTACTTTCTCGACCGACCTGGGACCTCCGCGGTATCCTTCATATCCTCAATTCTTTGCCTTGTCTCAGCCTGCGCATTCTTGATATGAGTGACGAGGGATCGCTGCGCCCAGCCAGCGCGACGTAAATACAATGAAGGACTCCATTCCAGGAACCACAGCGGAAGCATAGTTTGTACAAATGGCGAATCCCATACAACTTTCAGCGTCTCGGCAAATGGCATCAGGTCGTTCTTGGCGTTGCGCTGCGACTCCTCTGCCGGATTCCAGGGGATGTCAATGTCAAACCACGAGGCGCCGATGGCACCCAGTGTCACCTTCAGCATGGTTTCTTTCATATCTCGTACAATGGGAGCCGTCTGCGAGTTTGCGGCCGCTGGATAGATGCGTTCTTCGCGGAGTAAGGTTCTCCACATATTGCGCATATTGTACCATCCGTTCTCCATGAGCTCGTTGTTGAACACTGCCTTTACGACACGCTTGTGTCTCTCATGCTGAGCGCCATTCTGTGCCGAGGCAAGCTGTAGTCCAAAGGTGTTCAGCATGCGATAGCGGATCTTCTCAAGAGGCTTGAGGAAGATATCACCGTTGCGACCGATTTCGCGGAAGATCTTTGGCGATCCGAAGAGATAAGCTACGCCATTAGGTGAAGACTAGTAATGAGATATCCACGTGAGTAATTGCTCTTTCTGGAGAATGGGGAGCGGTCACTCACGGCTTCGGTGATGACGATCATGTCGGAGCGCGCGTTGGCGAACTTCTTAAAAGGATCCTTTAGGGTGAACTTCTCCATGGGGACCAGGATGGGAATGCGAGGATACCAAGAACGAATGACGGACTCGAAGATCATGACACCGCTGTGAATTGCAGGATGACCATTGCGGCGGACCTTGAGGACGGTGCGCGCATATGCCGCTAGCCATTGGAGCACAATGATGACGGGAAGGCCAATGACGCCTACGAGCAGGAGAGGGGAGGCCATGGTGAGGTGAAGGCTGAGGCTTGTCTCAGCGACAGTGAAGGTGAACTAAATTGAACCAACAGCAAGCGAATAGAGTTAATTATCTAGTTTCTTGCGATAAAGTTGTGGGAGATTAAAAGAGGCTTCAGGACTGCTAGTTCACCTTTGGTACGACCAAGACCAGCTGGATGAATGTCTCCTGAAGTAATGATATATTGCGAAAGAACAAGCATATTCCCGAAACGGTGTTGGTTTCAAATATTACTAACCCCGATTATGTTTATTCTGCTTGTGGTCGTCAGCTGTGTCATCGCCGGGCAGGACGGAGGTATACCCGGAGCAGCAAGTTGGACGACGTGAGGCGGGGCCAGATCGAAGGGGCGGAGGTGAGCCCAAAGCGGCAACTGTCCATCGGCCGGCTCCCAGTCTGAACGAACTACCTGTCAGCACTGGAAGCCTGTCTGACACCTGGAGCTAGAGAGGCTGTACGCTGACCTGCAGCATTCAGCCCAAGATGGACGCGGAAAGTCAAGCAATGCATACGGGCAGGCAGAAGTGTTGGCAATCACAGAGGTCTAACTCAGACCTTGTCTTTTTGAATCATCTTGTAGCTGTAACAAACTCTACGAGACCTCAATGCTGGATATCTTGATACTGCATTTGACATGTCTGTCTGAATAGTCTACCGAAAATGGTTGCCTCTCAATTGTCTATTCCAGGAGTAGTCCGTTTTTCTAATCCCTATATACTCTGCATGACTAATTCTATGGTGAAACAAGGCTTTAAGAAAAGTGGCGAAATGACAATGAGATCAGAAGTTTGTTAGATCTCTTTCGTAGAGCCTGGACTAGCCTCTCATGCCAAGGCCATGCATTTGCGCTTATAGTCCCCTCAGCCATGGTGATCAGATTGCCGAGCCTTGTTGCGCGGGACTTTATCAGGCTAATGACCAGCTCCATCTCATCGTCGTCGTCGATCTGCCATGCACCCACTCCGGGCTGCAGCATCTGGGACGATCGGGACAGGGATGACACTTCTAGCCCCGCGCGCGATGGTGTTGCCATGCCCTGCATATCTAGGGCAGCAGTAGCACCGTTGTAGCTGGCCTTATAATTATCATCATCGCTTCTGCTACAAACAAAACGCTCGACTGCCTCCAGACTTGTCAATATGCGATCACACATAGTCATTATAAGCATGACAAAGTCCGGACGTGCCCAGCAGCTGCTGCACCTAACAAGGGAGTCGCAACGGAGAAGTATCATCTTCTGGCGTTTCAGGATTGTTTGTTGGGTCATGAGAGGCGACGTTGATTGATATTTTGTCGCGCCTGACCCTGACTCTGATCCTGACCAGGACGGTCCGGACGAGTATGAAGAACCCGCTGACGCAGAGTTGGGAGTTGATGCTGTCGATGGGCCAGCAATGGGATCGCCCCAGACTAGCTGAGCCTGCATAGTCTCGTAGATACTCACGGCCGTCATCATGCAGCAGCAAGATGATGATGAAGAAGTAGTGGTAGCAACTGAGTCTGATGGTGTTGAGGAATGGGTCGTAGTTGGCCGAGCCTCGGTTGTGACTCTATTAGTGTCATTGGCACCGCTGGGAGCCGTTGTTGTAGAGACGCGCGACTCATCCATCAAAAAGTCCATTGGGTCAATCCCGTATTCGAACAGGCTATCAGCCGATGACGATGAGTACACTGATGTGTGATTGCTCTGTTTGCTACTCTCTCCTTGAGCCGTCAACGCTTCGGCCGTAACACCAACACCGCTGTAGCCTGCCCGAGTTTTTGAGACAGCCGTAGGCGTAGGGCCGGCCATATTGGTAAAGAAGTCCGTATCGAACTGTGGAAAGACAGATGGCATCTGACCAAGAGAGTCTGGGAAGAGGGTGTCAAGAAATAATTGCTGTGCATCTTCAAGGCCCATGCCTGGCCCTGTTGTAGTGTTCTCGGTGGTGTTGTCTTGGAGTGAGGGTTGGGGGGTTGTTTCGACCCTCGGTTGGTCCTTGGGGGATGCCAAATGTGTTGACAATGGCGATGATTGTCTCATAGACTGCGCTCGAGACCGAAGTTTGTGTCTCCTCGTCTGATGCGCCTGCTTATGTTGATTGACGACTGTGTTGTTATTGTCAACGTCGTTGTCGTCGTCATCATCATCGTTCCGTGACTTTGCACCACCACTTCCGACGCTGGATGTGCGCCGTTGAGGCCTCGAGATGACCAAGTACTCGCATTTCCGGTTCTTGGCAACGCATAGCATACAACCGTTCTCGCCGCTCACGCACTTGGACTAAAAGGCGATGCAAACGTCAAATCAGTCTCGTTGTTGTCAAGTGAGGATGGAGGAAGAGGTCTCTACGGTTTATCTATCAAGACTCGCCGACTGGATGATGATGAATGTGAACGGCCTCGATGTGACCTACCTTTTGTGCACGGCATCTCTCACATGCAGTGCGCATGGACGTCCTGTCCTTGTCAAAGGGCGGGGCGATCTCCACGCTGAGGAGTCGGTCCCCATCACCAAACGTTTGCCGTAGGGTACTAAACATGTTGATCTCCAGTACAGGTACCTCAGATTTGCTGGATAAATTACCTATCGAACGAACAGGATCAGCAGTATATGTAATATGATGGATCAGGTAATGACTGTGACTGTACCCAGTGGACAGGACAGTGGTGAACTTTATCGTCCTATCAACGTGCATCCTTGCGTTCTCCACGCATCTCCCCTGTGCCTTTTGCCGAGCTTACAATTACACAGTGATGTACTGGGTTGCAGATTGCAAAGGGCTATCAAAGAAAGGCGGAGCGTGGTTCACCAATGTGTCCTGCGCGATTTCGAGCTTGCATATAGATCATACTCACCTTCCAAATTCCCCATGAACCAACCTTCAGGACCCCGAATATCGAACCCTGAAAGGTCCCTAGCCCCCAAGGGGTGCGGGGCCACCCGTCGAGTGCCACGTCCCGCCCCAGTCACCTTTGGTTTCAGTACACCTAAGCCTCTGGATTCGGCAGTGGTAAGGGTGCTGAGGGCCTAATCTCACCAATCTTATATCAGCGCGATTACTCCATCGAGAGACGGGGATCCCTCGATTTCAGTAGGCTTCCCGCTGCCTGTAGAGGCTTGTTTACCCCGTGACCAATCGAGGATCTCCTTGGACCGGGACCGACAGGTCCCCGAGCTCCACTGCTAAGGATACAGGGGTTCAGATGTAAGCACTACTGCCTGAGTGCATTCCTGCTCGTATCCTCGACGAGCTTAGCTTACACAAAAATTCACGGGCTATCCACTCATTTAGTGTCAATTTTCGTTCTCCCGTCTAGACTTTCTATACGACTATCTGCCGTCGCAAGGCACTGATAAGAACCATGCAAAACGGAACATATTAAGGCTCACGTCAGCTGACCGGAGTGTTATTGCTTATGGCCTTTCGGGAGTTTGTCCGGCACTGAAAATAAGCAACCGGATCAAGTCTCAAACGGACGAATTCGTTGCTAGTGTCGGCACATGAACGCTTTCACAACATTGTAGTCCCTTTTCCGTAGAGGCGGCGTCTTTCCCAATCGAGACCCCAGAGCCACAGTGTGCACGAGTAGATCCCTCGGCGAATGCCACGCCTTAAATGTACCAGAGATCTGCTGCTGCATTATATGATGCTTCCATACATTGACAAGTTGCAGACGCGATTGTGAACCTGACTTGAGATTACTCATTTAGTATAGAGCATCCAAATCTAACAACAAAGTGGAATCATGGTCAAATTCGATAGTGGTTCTGAGTCCGAGATGACGAACGGGGACGAGGTACACATACACACCAAACATGAGGTCAAGTCCAGAATGGCCAACGGGAACGGGGTCCACAACGTCCCCGACCATGACCAATTCCAAGATCGTGCCGAGATGGAGGTTCTCATGCTTCCCGATCTCTTCAGCTCACTCATGTCGGTCCCAGCCCGTGAGAACCCGCATTATTCCAGCGTCAAAGCCGACGCCGACGAGTGGATTTCCTCGTAAGTTGCACTCGGCGCCTCAAGCAGAACTCTTTGACTGACGGTATAAAGCGTGATCAATGCCGATGCCAAATGGGCCAGCAGAAACAAACGGGTTGACTTCACCTATCTGGCAAGCATCTGGGCTCCTGACTGCAGCGCATTCGCCTTACGTACGTCAGCTGATTGGAACTCATGGGCCTTCCTGTTCGACGACCAGTTCGACGAAGGTCACCTCTGCAATGATCTGGATGGCGCCATCAATGAGATTGCCAGGACACGTGAAATCATGGAGGGTACTGCCCCGCGGTATACCGCCGACTCAGAACACCCTATTCGCTACGTGTTCCAGACATTATGCGATCGCGTCAAGCAAAACCCAGAGGGCTTCTACGCGGGAAAGCCATCGTCAGAGCGCTTCTACAGGCGTTGGATGTGGGCACATGAGCTCTACTGGGAGGGACTGGTCGCACAGGTTCGGACAAATGTGGAGGGCCGGTCTTTCACACGTGGTCCGGAGGAGTACTTGGCCATGCGCCGGGGCTCTCTCGGTGCCTATCCTGCGCTGGTCAACAACGAGTGGGCCTATGGGATTGACTTACCGGAGGAGGTAGCGGATCATCCTCTAGTCTTTGAGATCATGGTCATCATCAGCGACCAGATCCTGTTAGTCAACGACATTCTCTCCTATGAGAAAGATCTTCGCCTCGGGGTTAACCACAATATGGTCCGCCTGCTCAAGGCCAAGGGACTCACAGCCCAACAAGCCATAAACGAGGTCGGAGTTATGATCAACAACTGCTATAGACGCTATTACAAAGCCCTTTCGGAGCTTCCATGCTTCGGCGAAGAGGCTGACCGCGCGCTTCTTGGATACCTCGAGGTTGAGAAGAACCATGCCCTCGGCAGTCTGCTCTGGAGCTACAAGACGGGCAGGTATTTCAAGAGTAAGGAGGATGGTGCTCGGGTCAGGAAAACGCGGGAGTTGCTTATACCAAAGAAGATGGCGGCGTTGTAAGGTTACGAGCGAGCTGGGATACAATGATAGTAGATCAGAAGGATAGCTAGACTGAATTTTCGAGTACATTGAGCGCATATGCATATTGGTCCTTGGATGGTTGTTTAGTCACTAAAGAAAAGAGATACTGCATTGATTTGCTAGGTTCTGTTCTCGACTGTGTTTTGGCTTGTAGATGACCAAATGTAATATAAAATCACTAACATGATAATATGCTACCTGCAGTGTGGTTTCAGAGCGTTGCTTTCAACACATAGACCTCATAGCTGGTGCTTGCATTTCGCACCTCACCTCGACCGCACAGATGTGACTGTTTGGAAATGTAGTCTTTTTGTAACTGCATCCGTTTCCGAGATTAAAAGCCCATTAAGTAGACCTAACTATGGTAGGGTACATCAAGGTAAATTTTTATGACAAACTCAGCCTTCTATGTTCTGTAATGGTACATACCCAACATCTTCCACCTTGCCTCTGCGTCCCATCATCTCCCTCACCCACCCGACGATTCCCCTTCCCCATACCCACCTCTCTGCCTTGGGCTCACTACCGCCGTCCTTCGCCATCTCGTCCATCCAAACAGGCCTTGTCCAAGAGTTGAGCATCAGGCTACTGACCACCACCGTGACACTGCTAAACGCCATCGCAAGACTCGCCATTATAGGATGGACGCTGAGCCCGAACGGAAGAAAGAAGCCCATGGCAATAGGGAGGCCAATAGCGTTATAGACGCATGCCCATCCGAGATTTATCTTGATACGGCGGAATATGGTGCGCGTTAGCGCCAGTGAAGCCGGGATGATCATAAGCTCTGTCGGCCTCATAAGCACCATATCCGCCGCATCCATCGCGACATCTGTTCCGCTGGCCATAGCAAT
Source organism: Fusarium sp. NRRL 53293 (assembly GCA_013759125.1). NCBI lineage: Eukaryota > Fungi > Ascomycota > Sordariomycetes > Hypocreales > Nectriaceae > Fusarium > Fusarium sp. NRRL 53293. The sequence goes on along the minus strand of JABSTN010000129.1, from coordinate 43,344 downwards.
GCCCACGTCTACCGTCACGAGCGCCGGAGAGTCGTTAATCCCGTCGCCGATCATGCCGACAACCTCACCGCGGTCCTGGATCTCTTTCACGATAGCTTGCTTCTGATCGGGGCTAACGCCAGCGTAAACATTGTTGGCATCAATACCCACGGCAGAGGCGACGGCAAGTGCCGTAGACCGTTGGTCGCCGGTCACTATGGCGGTCTTTATGCCCATGCGGTGCAGGATTGAGATCGTCGCTGCAGCGTCCTCTTTAATTGTGTCGGAGAGGCATACATGGCCAGTGTAGAGACCGTCAATGGCAACGAAGATATTGGTGGTTCCAGCACTGCGGGTATTGCTCTTGGCCTGCGATGTGCCCTCGTCAGCCGCCAGGTTGAGTTTCTCTGCAGCCTCGACAGCATCCTCAGGAACATTGATACCATTATCCCGCAAGAAGACGAGATTGCCCACCAGTACCATGTACCGTGACCGGCTCGCGGTAGCTGGCTCGATGGTCACACTGACGCCCTTGCCTACGACTGCTTTGAAGTCTCCGACGCTGCCATCAATGGTACCTTCGGGCGAGATACCTAGCTTATCTTTTGCAGCGCCAAGAATAGCCTTGCCCACAGGATGTTCGCTCCCCATCTCTGCTAAACCGACGATGGACCACCACAGTCGTTTGCTGACCTCGCTTCTTGTCCATTGCGGAACAAGTCCTATGCTGGTCACACTCATCTTACCGTAGGTAATCGTGCCGGTTTTGTCGAGGACAACTTGCGTAACCTTGGTTATACGTTCCAGGACAGCGCCGCCCTTGATCAGAATTCCGTTTTCTGCACCGACTCCAGTACCAACCATCACGGCTGTGGGAGTGGCTAGCCCAAGAGCGCACGGACAAGCAAAGACAATAACGGAGATACACAACTTAACACAGACTACAACCCTGCCACCACTATTATCTTCGAGGAAGATCTCCGGAGGATGGGATAAAACATGACATAGGACCATCCATACAAGGAATGTACCAAGACCGAGGATAAGAATCATGGGAACAAAGTAGCCAGCTATGGTATCGACCAGCTGCTGAATGGGAGCACGGGCAGTTTGTGCGTCTTGCACTAGCTTGACAATCTGACTTAGCTGGGTATCATGGCCAGCCCGAGTAACGCGCACGTCAACGCGCCCATCGCCATTAACAGTGCCTGCGACGATACTATCACCAATATACTTCTGAACAGGCATAGCTTCTCCGGTGACCATACTTTCGTCAACAAATGTAGTCCCTCGAACCAGAATGCCGTCTGCTGGAATCTTGTCGCCGGGTCGGATGACCACAATATCGCCAGTCTCAAGCAGTTCTGTTGGGATGATCTTTTCCTCCCAAGCAGAGACGTGTGGTTCATGAGACCGAGATGCCTTGGGTGTTGAGGGCTCGTCCGATGACTTTTCCCAGCTCTCTGCGGCCTTCTCCACGGCGATAGGATCAGCATAAATGGTAGCTGTGGACGGAGCTAGGGACATGAGACGAGACAGCGCCTTCGAAGTCTGACCTTTGGCCCGGTTCTCGAGCCACCGAGACAGCGTGATGAATGTGATGAGCATGGTGCATGTGTCGAAGATCGTGGAAGGCTTAGAATGTGGCTCAAGAAGGATTGAGATGAGCATGGAGAAGACGCTGAAAAGGAAGGCACATGATGTGCCGAGAACGACGAGAACATCCATTGTTGGCGATCTATGTTTAAGAGATTTGTACCCAGAGATATAGAACCTTTTGCCAATCCCGAACTGGACAGGCAAGGTGAGAACGAGACATACGATGTCACCCAGGAATAGACCAGGTATGAGTTCAAACCGTCCAATGTCTATGGCTGGGAATGCCATCGGAATAATCATGCCAATGAAGAGAACGGGGATCGCGAATGCAAGCGACGTCCTAAACGCTGTTCGCCACTCGGTAATCTCGCGCGTTTTGGCCAGCGACTCAAGCTGCGCGTTATTATCCTCGCTACTTGCAACGAGGGCATTCAGGCCCTGCGCCTCTACAGCCTCAACAATGCCACGAAGTCCTATAGTCCTGGGCTGGTAGGCGACTACCAGGCGGTCGGTACTGAGGCTGAGATTGGCGGATCGGATGCCTTGGACTGCGATGAGGCCTTCCTCTAGAGCGTGGGCAGTAGTCGCATCCTTGCAGCCGAAGACCTTGAGCTGAACGGTACTGGTGTCTCCTCCCTGATGGACCGAGTCGCGCTGTGTCGAAAGAATGGTGACATCAAATCCGCGATCGTCGATAATTTCGGCCATCTTCTCCGCCGAAATCTTCGTCTCATCGTAAGTAATGACAGCTCGTTCCGCCAAAAGGCTAATGTTGAACTTGAGCACGCCAGCCACGCCGTCGAAGCCGGCTTCAACGGCAGACGTGCAGGCGCCACACGTCATGCCCTCAATGGCGAAAGTGGTCGTCGCAGTAGGTGCAGACTCAGTTTCGCTCTCAATCGCAGTGTTCTGGTCGGAGAAGTGGCTGTTCAATCGAGTAGTCGCGGGGTTGGAACGATCGGTCGAGAAAACCTCAGCATCAAATCCACGGTCCTCGATGATCTCTTGTATCTTCTCGGCGGGTATGATCTCTGGGTCATGGGTGACGACGGCGCGCTCCATTACGAGGCTGACGGAGACTGTTCCGACGCCTTCAACGCCTTTGAAGCCTGATTCAACGGCTGACGTGCAAGAGCCGCATCTGTTGAGGTTACAATGTTAGCCTTAAAGAACGGAATGAACAAAAGTCAATTGGCGACGCACGTCATGCCGCCGACCTGCAGCGTTGTTGTTGCCAGATGTGCGCTCGTGGGCACTGTGTGCCTGCTGGCACTGGAATTTCCGTCATCGCCATCTTCTGGCAGACGCATATAGGTTTGTTCCATCGCAGCGACGGCGAAGGCGACAGCAAGCAGTTCGCAGAGCTTCTGGCCGTGGCGCTGTTGTAGTGGAGGGCCTCGCACGCGCGCCAGGCCACTAGTCTACCAGCTGAGACGCTAAATGGATCTCCAGGATGCCGCCAGATCACGGTGACTAACTGACTAGGCTGAGTACCGGGGATGTCGTTTGCTGAGAGGTGCACTGACAAGACCGGCTTCTTCAGGCGAAAATAAGCAATGAGGGAATGCGATGGTGAGATTGTTCCGTAAGCCAGAAGAGAAAAGAGAAGGAGAAAGAGGAGAAGTCCGGTTTCTGGGTGACACAACAGAAGGTCTGAGCACAGCTACCTATCCGATAATTGAGAATGGGGGCGGGCGCTTAGGTACCTTAGTCTCAACAGCACCCCTGTCTCTCTGCTGGAGTCCCGCCGCGATCCACTTCCATCTGACCTCAGACGCACGCTGTAACCAAGGTGAGGTAGTTAACGGCAGTGGACCTGAAACGGCAATGTCCCGACCCGTCGACCCTCTGTGCCTTTTGCGGGCTGGCTTTCCTAGCGTCCGCCTACCAAGCCACACGTTCCCTTCCTAGTGCAGTGCTTCCCATGGAATTAGCATATGCAACCAAATGGCAATGGCGGGCTTTGCCTCACTTGGGCTGGAGTGAGACAGATATTGTCTTCCTTCTTCTGGCATTCTCCCGGATAAATTAAGGCTGAGCCAGTCGGTCAATCTCTTTGGTGAAGGATCAAGGTCTCTTACATTGGATCATCTGTCCCAATTGGATCAGTGTTATACGCGATACTATATGTACGGCTTGTTCTAGATTGTGACTTTTGCGATACCACCGCTTCATCCCTATTGCACGTTTATCGCTATCATTTGATCTTCTATTGTACAATTCATATGTGCTTGGCTCGCCATGTCCATCGATCTTGATCATCAGAGCCCCTCCGACGTCTTGAAGCTAAAGACGCCGGCTGTCACCATAGCTGGATCAGACGTTTCGTTCGACGACACCATGTCGACGAGATCCTCCCGCTCCAGTGTCCCAAGCGAGATGACAGGCCCTCTCGCAACAGATGACAAAACGGAAGAATCTGAAGAGACTAAAGTTTCTGAGACTTCCAACAGAATTCTGGACGTAATTCTCGAATACTCGCTCCACAAGTTCGATACCACCGAGGAACTGCATAGTGCCGGCAGACCCAAGTTCCTAGCCGTCGTGTCACGCTTTGTCAGGGCACGGCAAAAGGTGGTCATGTGTCTGCCGGCATTCCCGTTCAAGTCAGCAAACAAGGTCGAAAAGGTGCTGGGCAACCTCCCAGATAAGGCTGAAGAATTGGCACTTGCTAGACTAAACTCCATATGTGTCACCATTGGTCAATTCTACGAGCCGGGGGCCGAACTGACTGTCATCTCGGACGGCCTGGTTTACAATGGTACGTTGATCCTCTGCATCCCTCGCTCGAAGCAGGGTAAAAGCTCTCGTGGCTACTCGCACATAACTGACGCTTGTTTTTGAATTGTTCTCCAGACTTGCTGGGCATCTCCGATCAGGAGACCTGGCGCTATGGGTCAACGCTAAGGGCCATGGCCGAACGCAAGGGCTTCTCTCATCTCTCATTCTCCCGTTTACAGGATCTGGTCGCAGTGAAAGGCTTACCCAATGACCTCAATGAGCTCACGTACGTTGCCAATGCAACTAACTTCCGCCGAACCCTATTCAACGAGTATGGCCGAGACGGCGATCTCGACATTGACCATGAAATCGCCGTGAATCCGGACACTCTCGGGACCTATAAGGGATACTGCCGCTTCCTCAAATCAGATCTGCAGCACATTTTTGGCCCAGCCAAGAGCAGTGCCAAGTATAGGAAGGATGTCAAGTATCTGGCCAAGCAGATGCTGATTCGTGGATATGTGAGTTTCTAGTTCACTGCCTTTAGCCATTTTCAATACCCAGCCGAGTTCTATGGCTAACAGAATCTCTCTTATTATTAGGCTTTTGCAGGAGCCGTCAAAGCGCGCTTCCCTAACCACCTGCGCCTCAGTATCCACCAATCCACTGGCGAACATAAGATTTCTATTAGCCTGCTCAACACGAAGAGCGGTTTCACGACGCCATGGCATTGCAGCGTGGTGTTGATGGCAGATGGTGAGTGGCTTAGCGGCCTTACGGTCGACTTCAAAGCCGATCGGCTTCTGGAGCTCGTAGAAGAGGAGGGCCGGCCGAGCTATTTCAGGGAGGTCCTCCGTCAGAGACCATACCTGATGGAGAACGCGAAGCCGCGCATAGTGATTCAACAGGAGCCACAGGTCCACAGGCCCAGAATACGCACATCCTAGGTTCCTTGGGCAGTTAGGCTATAGCTCTGACTGCTATCATAGCCTGGAGTTGCAGGTATACAAGAACCGCTCAACCTCACTTATTAGGGCTAGGGGCCCTGGCATGGAATCAATTCTTTACGAACCAGTATCAAATCAAACAGCTTTATAGACTTTTAGTAACATATACAAGAATGAAACGAGATACTTACCTACCGACTTTAGGGCATGGAAAGACACTGAGACGCATAACCGAATTTTATGTGAAATGCAAAGTGTAGCGCCTCTACAACATTCTGATTCTTCTTGAAATTTATGATGGGAGCAACTAGGGGACATTGATCTAAGGCGCTTAGTTGCCCTGCCTCCTTCTTGGGTGCGCGAAGCCCCTGTTGGTTCCTGTGGTGCAGAAGGGCAGTGAGTTTGAGGCGGTCGAACCCTACACCCGGATCACCCATATTCGCCATTGACTAGCAAGGGTTAGGGCCTGTATCACTACACAGAGCTTAAAGCATCGATCATTTTAAAGGCCAGTGTCGTTTCTATTTCTTCTTTTTGAATCTAGCTCTTTGCTTTCTTATGTACAGTCCCAAATCATTGCCTGATCGCCATAGAAGGTCGTTCCATCGCTCAAGTCGACATGTTGATAGTCCCTCGAATCACGAGATCTTGATGCGAGTCGAAATGTGTCCTTTCTTCGTCTGCAACACCACCAGGTCATGGTCGTACGTGAGATCCTCAATCGTAGTCTCGAAAAGTTCAGCTTTGGGAATAATTCGAAACGCCATCAGGGTGGCCATAATGTAGATCTCGCACAGCGCAAGACTGTAAGACACATCTGTTAGCCTGAAGACTTGGACTTGGACATGCGCCATACTAGACATCTGGGACTAAGAAAAAGACTCACCTCTCACCAACGCAAACCCTAGATCCCTTCGAAAACGAGATGAGGAACTTTTGCAGCGTATAATCAGGCTTGCCGTCGGGCAACAACCACCGCTCGGGTTTGAATGCATCGGGGTCCGGAAACAGCCGCGTATCCCAGTGGTTGATCATGGCCGTCATGCTTACAGGTGTGCCCCGGGGGATCACAAATTGCGTCTTTTCATCTTGACTTTTATAGTAGAGTTCCTCCTCACGGGCTATGCGAGCTGATCGAGCGGCAGCCCCTGGTTGGTGTCTTAGTGACTCCTGAACGAGGGCCCAAAGGTATGGTCTCTGCTCGAGCTGTGCCCATTTGAGATTATTGGGATCAATGCCTTCCAGGTCTTTCATCAAACGAGCATAGATCTTGGGTTGGTGAAGGAGGTGAAACGTCATGACTGTGAGGATAGCCTAGATCGAGTTAGTTGCCCGAATCCGATATGGCGACTATGGCGAGAGAACTGACCGCAGTGGTTTCTGTTCCAGCAACAAGAAAGACGAACCCCTCGCCCGAAAGACGATAAATACTCTTCTCTTCCTCGGGTAGGACGTTCGAGTTCAGAATCTCGTTAAAGACACGGCCACCATCGGGATTTGCCAGGGCAGTCTTGATATACGCTGGGATGACATGATGCATCTGGTGCATGATCCTCTTGACATCGTCGCCCATATAGTCCGCGAAGACGGGGAGGATATCGGCCAGTCGCCTTGCAAACCCGTTATGGCGCACTATTCGCCGTCCAGTTAGCATCACCGTCTAGTCTAAAGGGAGCTTTCTAAACGTACTCATGTAAGTGGTTGTCAAGAAGGACGAGGTCCAAGTCCCGAAGTTGGGCTCCCAGCCCTCCTGTTCAATGAAGCCCATGGGCTCTCCAAATGCATACTGCGAGAAGACATCGGCAGTGTAACAGTTAAAGGCGCCCTTGACTTCGAATGCCTCCTTACCTGTCCAGCGCAGCATTTTCTCAATAGCGAGCTTAGCGTAGTTGTACACTTCGTCCTCAAGCTTGAGGACTTGTCCGCGTGAGAAGAAGCGTGCATGGGCAGCCCGACGTTTGCGGTGGAGCTCATGCGGTCCAGCAGTGCCGGTTGCCATTGAGACTGGTCCAGCGCCTGCTATTTTGAGGTGATGTTGCCACTTGTCGCGGACTGAGAGAATTGTAAGCGCAAGGGTTTCATTGAGGCGAGGAAGCCAGTTGTAAGAACGTACTTCTACCTGGCTTTCCCGTGTAGATCTCATCGGCAAAGTAGGGGTCGGAGCAGTGAAGTTCGTCAGGGCTGACGCGCACGATAGGACCTTCAATGATTATTAGTTACTACAAATTCATCAGGGAGTACTCGTCAAGTGCTCACCATACTGCTCATGCATCTTCTCTATCCTCCTGCCATACCGACCCATGAGGATCCAGTCATAATAAGCTTCATATACATAAGAAGCGGCCGCAATTTTTGGACCAGGGAATTTAGATAGAGGGTGGAAAGGAGAGATGTTGTAAAGTGCGAGCGCGACTCGATAACCAAGCCAAACTCCAGTGAGGCCAAGGAGCCCTGAAGGGCTCAGTAAACGCTCCAGAGCGATTGAATTGAAGTTGTCCATGGTCGATAAATGGTATCCTAGTAATGACCTTGGGAGAATCTCACTAGACACCAAAAGAGACGACACACCAATAAGATAACCAACACACAAATTTTATGTCAATAGACTCTATATATCGATGTTCCTCTCCACTGAAATGACCCGGCGGGCAAAGCCATAGCATGCGATCTGTATGCGGCAAGCCCCCGATAGTGGGACTTACAGGCATGTAGCACTGCCTGTGTCGGATCCTTGAGTTGGAGTGGAGCGGTGTTTAACCACTTTCGGACAGTGCCGGCTCACCCACTGAACTTTTTGACCCCGCGGTGCTGCTTACACGGACCGGGCCCTGCTGAGGCACCTACTAAATTTAGAAGGCCAGCGACCTACACAAACTAAGGTACTGGCTGAGATAAGGGTTGATTGGAGTCGCAAACATGCAAAGGGCCTGGCACTGTTATAGTGTTAGCATTTGGCACAGTCTTCGGGGTTACATCCAATCAGAGCATGACATGCCTCGGCACTGCGGTTAGCAATCAAGTCATATAGACATGCTAGTGTAGGTAGTTAAGCTAATATCGCTAGATTACTAAGTTCTCTATGCTGATTTAAGCTCTCAGCCATAACAGGCTAATAACTTTGCTCCAGTATAAAGCTAATAAAAGGAATATGTTAGGAATTCCTCGGGTAAGATCGACCTGACCTTACGCATGTGCGCCATAGCTTAATTTCCTTTATCTAATGCGAGTGCCCAATATGAATTGGCCTCAACTTAAACGATTTCATTTGAACGTTTCAAGGTCTCTTAAACCTCATTTATTTGCTCTCTTTGGTGCGGATCAGCTGGCCGTCACTGGGCTTGATACCTTCGTACAGGGCAACGGTGGCAACGATGAAAGCCGCATTGTCGACAAGGAGTCAGCCTTGTTGGCCTACCACCATCTCCACATTTGCAACAGGGCCAGATCCAAACGACCTTTCTGCGTTGGGCCCCTTGCGAAGGTAATAGACTCCTACCTATGGGAACAGCACTCCCTGTTGATATTTCGTTCATTGTAGGTGTCAATATGTGGACTTTCTTGAAGCAAGCAATTTGCTGATCAAGTCCGACGATGTCTTCATTGGGTTCAGAAGCGCGTATCCGTTGCCAGTTTGAGATTGAGCCGTAGAATCTGGGCGTGTTTTTCATTTTCTTGACGGATTGTTCTGTTGCAGGGATATTGGGTATCATGGAGTACATTAGATTGCACTTTTGACATGAGAATGTTTTCTCATCGCCTATTTTCACTGAAGGACCTTCACAACCAGGGTTAGGGCACTTGACCTCCGAAGCGATCTGCTCTTCTGTGATCATCTTTATCGACATCGAGATTCGGCATCCAGGGCGCGCCATAGCTTGCCAAGCCATCTCAACATTCGAGTTCAGCTGATTTGTTGCTGCATCGGCACCGAGGAAGAAATATTGCCTTTTGGCGATGTACTGTTGGCCCGGGCAGTTTTTAAATTGTTTATTGAGGAAAACATCGACATTCTGGCAAATAGTCAGCTACCATGTGAACGTCATGCTGTAATCTCACTTACCACCCAGTGCCTAAAGAAGTCATACCGCAACGTCGTTTGACGCCCTAGCACGTCTTCAAAGCTGATATTCTCAGCTAGAGCAAGTAGAGGTGGCACGGAGATCGACGTGCACAGGCGATAAAAATGGCTCATTAGCCCGGGAAACAGTAACCAGGCCATCATAATTAAGTTGCGCAGATCTCTTGTGACAGCACGAAGACTGGCGACGAGAGGTCAATTGATGAGATATAAAACTCAGCTCTATTTACTTACAGCTTTAGTAAGAGCGTTTGTGTAGACTCTTCTCGTAGGCTAGTCATTTCTTGCTGAAACGATTTACTGGTTGGTCGCCCAGAGTTGTAGTCACCTTAAATGCGGGCTCTTCCGAGTCTGCTACTCCCGGTCGTTGACTTGCGCTTGATTGAGGGTCTTCAATAACTTGAGGCGGCGTAAGTGTATTGCCAAATTGATGCCCATCATCCCGAAGGTCAAGCAGGCTTAATTGTTTTCGAAGTTCTTCGATACTAATGATTCGGCTACAGAAAATGATCAAAACTGTTCATATTCAAAGGCTTACAAGTAAGACATACCGTTCTTGGAGTTGCGTTATGACCTGTTCATTCTGAACCTTGATCATATTGAGCTGGCTATTCAACTCTTTGAAGTTGTTACTTTCGCTTTCGTCATAATCAGCGTATGATAAACAGTCATCGACAGGCCTAAATACTCTTTTTGTAGTAGTTGAGTGACTAGGTCCAACGTCTGAATCTGTGTCCCAATCCTTGAACGCAGATCATCAACATGCTTCGAATAGACAAGTGCCCATTGCGCCTTTCTACCAACCCCGCGGTACCAAGCCGACGATCTCTGAGGACCCAGGCTAGCATCAAATTTGGAAATCAGGCCAAGAAAGGTCGTTAATGTAGATAAAGTGAGATCTGCTTGTTTCCGTGCATGCTCTGCAAAAGGGTTTGTCTGCCTCGTCGCGCCGGTTTGTTGTTTTTGCAGGTGTGACAAAACGTCTTTCGAAAGGTTCAAATCGGCCAGCACTTGGCGATAATCTTCTGCGGCGCCACCTGTATTATTCAAGGCTTTGGTAATGTCGACGATCAAATTCACGGCGCTAACGAAGTCGCCAGCAGAAAACCCAAAGGCAGGCACAGTCATCGTATTGTCTGGTGAGAATTGGAAAGTTGGTCACAGTAAGAAGTAAGGAATCTGCGGGGGCGAAACACATTGAGATAAGGGATGTCCAGAATATGTGAATGCCTTGCGCATGCCTTGGGAGCGATTGAGCCAATACTATTGATCCTAGGGCATCTGTATCACGTCGCAGAACGTTTAGTGGCGCTCCTCCAGCCTTAATCGGTGAACGAATCGAAGCCCCGCCTTCATGAGGACATGCTTATCTTACTGGGCATCAATGCACTTCTGAGTTGCCCAACACCGCCCTTACCTTTCGTAATTGTTTTGGCACAAAGGAGGCTGTGCCTGGAGCATTACAATATGGCAAACCTGGACCCACCAAGGTTTAGTATAATTACTGATTCTCCATTGTCTCAATCAATAGAATGAAATGGCTGTGGTATCTCTATACTATGCCTTTGAGGGCCATATCTACCTCCTTCGCAATCTTAATGCTCTCTCGTAACACACGCTTCTCGTCGGCTGAAAGTCCCAGCACTTGAGTATCAGTCATACAGCTCATATCATCCTTTGTCCTTCGTTTATGCCATTTGCCATCCATCATCCAGTACTCTGGGACTTCATAATCATCTGGGTCTACACGCTTGTTCTTCAACAAACTTCCATTATACCATAGCAGCTTATCCTTCTCATCGGTGTGAGCAATGACAAAGCTACAAACCTTTGTCACATTTCCTCCTTTACCTTCACCCCAGCCAATCATTGAGCCATAGTACGACTCAAACTCATAACTAGACCCGCCAAGCTCAAGGCCAAGCCACCAAGACTCTTTGTCCCCGTGACCTTGCCTGTAAGTGACTTCTTCTCGAACGTCGTATGTGTTCTGCCATGCGACATGCAGAAGGCCAACAAGAGTGCTTACTCGCGCCTTGTTAAGAACTACTACAACTGAGTCGCACTCCTTAGCATAGTCCTCTGTCCATACCAGCGATTTGTTCATCTCCGCTGAAGGCTCCTTGATCTGGTCCTTCCACCATTCGTGTCTTTCTTTGAACGCATGTTGCCAAAGCAGTCTATCGTGGAAGAGCAACGCTCCTTTCTTAATGTATACTTTTTGCGCAAACAGCCTTTCCGGTTGTTGAATGAACACAGCATCAGCATCTAAGAGGATGACCTCTTCAAAGTGCGACCCAAGCAATGCAAAAGCCTTGATGGCCCAACCTCCGTCTTTTAGCTTCAGTGTCGCATCATCAGAGACAGTGAAGATGTCAAGAAATTCAACATCAGATACGCCATCAAATTTTGCGATCCTGTCGCGATCCTTTTTGGGCAAGTCATCTTCTCCGGCATAAACAATCTGTATAGGCAGACGACAGCCCAACACCTTGCGCAGGCTCACTATCAAATGGCCAGCGAAGCGAACTGATTGCTCTCCTCCACCGACAGGAATCACTATCCCTCTGGACCCTCTGTCAAAAGAGTGCCGGAGGTCAGAGAGTGGTGTTTTTGATCCGGGGTTCTGTGATGAGTTCTGGAGGAAAGGAAATAGTTGTTGGGATGTTATCTCTGTGACATCCTGGAGCTGCCGCCCAACCTTTGAAGTCGGGTCAAATTTGTCAGACTTTGACAGCCAGTGACTCAACTCTCGTGATCATTGACCGACTTCCCAGAAGGTACTTTTATAAGGAGCCTGTAGAGGATTTTCGGCATATTCCTTCGCCTTTTGCGATATGTTCTTCAGTTCAGACTCGCTGATGGGTGGCGTTCAGCTGTAGGATAAACTGGCCGAGCCCTTCCATGTAATGAGAATAAGTAGAAGTGAAAGGCCGCCGAAGATACTCAATCGCACAAGAGCGCGAGGAGGGTCTCTGAATATCTGGCTGAGCCGTACTATGAATGCCGATGCCAGCGACATGTTCACAGATGGTCAATCCAGGCTCAAGGTCGTGTGACGTGATGAAGAATTGAGACTGCGAAATGGGAGGGCACAGTGAGCGGCAGCCTAATTAAGCTTCCGTGCGGGTCAGGATAACACCCCTGGATTCGTATTGTCAGAGATTTCTGCCTTGGTCCAACCACCAATGAATGGATGTCACATTACCTGCAACCAACAGTATAATGACCGGTAACCAACAAACCAACCATGGACCAGGCTGTGCCGCCCCCGTTGGTGCAAAATATTTGCTCAGGAAGCTCGCAAATCCAAGATCTTCCGCAGCTCAATTTTTCCCAAGTAAAATTCCTGTATTCTCTGTGGTATCTGATACAGATATTATCCGTCTCATCTTGAACTGAATATCATGAATGATAAAATGCAGCCAAGGTGCGTGAGTTCAGCTATGTGGAGATATTGCAAAAGCTTCAGATAATCCCTGCGTCAACATGCAGGGGTCCTGAGTTTCTTCAGTGGCCTGACTCGCTGATCATTAACTCTCTCGAGTCGCCCAGCCAGACCAGCCTATCCGTTAGTTAATGAATTGACTGTTGGTACGGAGTAGTAGCCTAAGGATTCTAATTTCAATCCTCCAATTATCAGGGTACTTCTCTCTGCCCTTACTGTTTAGCGACGTGTCGGTATTAACTTTCTGTGCGGAATGGAATTGTTATCAGCTTAATAATTTCGGCAAGCATGTTAGAATTGGGTTTGAATGGCTTCATGTCGGTTATCGAAACCCTGTAAACTAGACATTAGAGTCTCTCTCCACGAGTGTAGAAGCATCTGCCCTAGGCCTCGCCTGCAAGACACATGACTGAAGACTTGAGACCTGTAAAACAGGCCCTTATCTATACTATCCAATTGAAGTGTTCAAACTGTCCTAGTAAATGCAGCCAAGCGAGCAGGGTGTCAAAAACTGGCGGTTACAGAAGTTCCCGGCCCCTGGCTTTGATACTGTCTATTGGCAAAAGCCCAAGTCCTCCCAAGTCCCCCTCGTCCTCGTTGTAATGCTACTCCCGTCATCTACAGACTTTCACGGCCTTCCTTCGTCTAAAGATCTTTCTACATATCCAGATACGCATTTCAGTTTCGTTCTCAGCGTTTCCTACGTGCTTTTTCAGCCAGCAGTGGCTCAAGAGGGTGTGTGCTGGGGTGTCGATGGCAAGCAGTGGACCACCAACAAACAGTGCCCAGGTTCCTCAGCGTGCTGCGGTGAGGGGGCAACTTGCATGCCAAATCGACTCTGCAAGAACAAAGGACAAGGAGAGAATGAGTTCGTGAGAGGTCCATGTGCCGTTGCACCATACGATAAGAAGAAATGCGCTGCACTTTGCCTTTACGGTTCGTTCTCTGCCCGTTTCCTGTTCCAGTCATGAGCCTTCAACCCCGCTAACGATCTTTTCTAGAGGAGAGGAACAACCGATTCCCGCGTGTAAAGCGATGCGAAGATGGCAGCTACTGCTGTTGGTAAGACGATCCTGGATGTTGCGCCGGTAAACGAGGTGTCTTTCTTGATTCAAAAGGCAATATCGAGGATGATGCGACTTCTTCAACCGCATCTTTGACCGAGACCACCTCTTCAACTGAGACAACATCAACTAAAGTCGCTGCTGCCTCCACTACGACATCCTCCTACCCAAGCCCTACGTCAGACGATACGGAAGAAACGAATACTGGAACGACCGACAACAGTCAGGGCATGAAGATCGGACTTGGTGTTGGTGTCCCGGCCGCTGCCATAATCACCGGGCTATCTGTCTGGCTCTTCCTTTGCAAAAAGACAGCCAAGCATCAAGACCAGATTACCGCTACTTCGCATCCCCCGATGTACCATTACCTACAGCCGGGGACGCCAGACCTTTCCCAGGCACACTTATACCAGCAACAATATCCTCAGGCATATGGGCACTATCCCGAAGTTGGCGACCAAAGAAGATCCAAGTCCCCTGTAACAGTACAAGAGCTCCAAGGCTGATATTGGTGACTTGCTTGTGTCATGTTTGGTACATATTACGATAGTTACCCAAGCCTTAGACAATTTCAGAAGTAGTTACGCAAGTATCAAGCGATGTTGGAGACTTCTTATGTTCCGTTTCGTAAGATCGCAGGGGCACGCCGTTCACAGAAAATTGACGCACCGATGGGAGATAATAAACGACAAATGGAAAACTTTTACGCCTAAGGTCTCGTCTAACTCACACCCCAAACCCAGTTTTCACTCCTTGTGCGCCGCCTTTCTCAGTACCATCCTTCAAATCACCTTGTTTTTGCAGCTAGCTCGAAGCCCGCTCAAAACCAATTGTTCCAAAGAGAAGACCCGTTCTGTTTCAAAATGTTGTCCATGTTCTCCTTCAGTTCACAGGTCTGAGTCTTGATATCCCGTGCCTTTTTTGCCTCATCAAGTTCCTCTTGTTTCTGGGCAACATCCTTTTCAGCTTGCTTAAGCTTTTCGATGATCTCCTCATAATGTTCGTGGATGATCTTTCTGCCTGCCTCAGACCCGTTGGCGAAGCTCTGATCCATCAGCGTTTTGCTGTATCGACTCAGTTGGGCAGAGAGGTCTTCTTGGCTGTCAACTCGGTCCAAGGGCTCGAGGTTCAAATGGCGAGTGGGCTCCGATTTGATCTCGACAGCAGCATCCAGGCGAGTGATTGCTTCAGCCAAAGTATCGCGCTCGATTCGGAGCCGGCTCAGCGTGGCCTGGGCATCTGTTAGTGCATCGCCGGCGCGGTCTACGGCAATAGCCGCAAGATGTCTATCTGATTCGAGGGACTCAGCCGTCCGTTTTCCAACCGATTCCACTAGCATTCCTTGTTCCTGCTTTTGGAACATCTTCTTGACTTCCTGTAGGGGATAATCGCCTTCATAAGAATTAGACTCCTTGATCTTTCGGATGAAGAATCTGCGCTCAGCATACGGGTTGAGCGATTGGGGGCAGTGTCTGTTTGTCAGGGCGTGTCGCAGACAGGAGAGGACGTGAATTCCACAGCTGATTTTATCCCGCTGTGGAGTGCAAGGCTATAGATAGAGGTCAGCATTAGTCTTCATGGCCGGAGGATCAACTGACGGCGACATTGTTGAACCGCAGCTCAAACTTGTGTCCGGCGGTCTCATTCCATTTCCGGAAGCTGTCGCAAACGGAATTGAAACGCTCTTCGCTGGGGGTTGAGTCGTGGTGATTGAGTATCATGGATTTCTCATCATGGTCAATGTCAACAATAGCCAAGGTCCAGTGCTTAGGCTTGAGGTGATGGATAGGGAAGCAAAGGATGGTATACCCGTCGAGCTTGATGTTGTGGCAAGCAGTTGTGCCGTCAACTTTGAACCAGAGAGGGTCGAGGACCTTGACTTTTCCCTGTTCCAATGGTAGCCAGGAAACGAGAGCTTTTGTAAGGAATTGAAGCGTTCCATCCATGAGTTTCACATTGTTGGTGAGCTGCTTATAAATGGTGGTGGCTTGGTCAACCACCTCTTCTTCTCCCTTAGATGTTTCGGCACGCTTCGAAGATCGCTGTGGGGTTATTGCAATGGATTCTTTCTCTCTTTTGCGCTTAGATGAAGTGGCAGCTGGTGTTTGGGTGAAATGACGAGAAGTGGTTTGTGGGGGCAGAGGTAGAGAGGCGGCATTTGAAATAGCAGGTCTCTGCTCTTGGGGACCCTGGTAAGCGAAAACGGAGATCGGAGAGATCTTCTTGTCGCTGTTGCCTACGACCTTGACTGGCGATTTGGCTGGTGATTTGACTGGTGATTTGACTGGCGACTTGACTGGCGATCCGGGGCAGCCTCCCAAGATGACGCTTGGGCTTCGTTTGACCATGAGGACGGACTCAATATCCTCATCATCGCTGCTGTCGCTTTCAATGTAGTCACTTCCGACGTACATACAGGCATCAGGCTCAGTCTCTCGGGACTCCACAATGACTACCTCTGATGGGCCGCCAGCCTCTTGAGCACTTTGAGAACGTACGATCGCCTTGAGACTACTGAGAGCAGCTTTCGCGACCTCGCTAGTCAGTCGGAGAGAATCTCTAGGATGCTGGCGAACACCAGTCCAAAGGACATTGTAGGGTGGCACCTGACTCCACAGGGATGTCAGCTCGATGCCGTTTTCTTGGGCAAACTTGGTGATCTTCATCAGGGAGTCGAGTGCACCAGCACTGAGTTCGTTCTGCTTGGGGGGGTTTTGATGCGCGCTGCGGACGTCGTCGAGGAGCCAAGACTTGCCGCCCCATTGTTGGTCAAGCCATCTCTCTTGGTCGACTCTGGAGAGCTTGCTAGGTGAACCGGGCATCGTGAGATTACCTGCGCTCATGATGTTAATGTTGGGACGAAGTCAATAATTATGATGGATCGTGGTAGAAGTGAGAGGAGGATTTGTTGAAGGGGGTTAAATCGTTTGCCGAATCTGTGATGGAGTGAGGGTCAAGAGAGCATGATGAGCAGAGAGGTGAGCAGGAAAATAAAGGGGTGAGTGGAGCAGTACCTTAAGTTTAGGTAAAGCTGAATCCAGAAAGGGGGAATTGAGGCTGCATTTGAGAAAGTGAGAAGAGATTAGGGCAAAGGGAGAGGAGATGAGCCTAAACTTGTGATAACTTTAGGGTTGATGTACCTCGAGATTTGTAGAAGACAAGAAGAAGTATTTACGGGCTTTGAAAGAACAAAGGACTTGAGAAATACTCTCTTCGTACAGGATTCCCGTGCCTTTGAAGTCCGATCTATTGTGTCGGCTGCGTCCAAGGTAATGTGCAGGCAGTGATGAAGTGTTGAAGTAAGCGTTTCCGCATTCAGGGAGCGTGGTAGATACCAAGATTCACTGAGGGCGATGATTCAAAGTTCTGTACTGTGAATACCTGTGAAGTTGAAGGTCAGAGGCGGGGTCAAGAGAAAAGAAGTGAGGTTGACAGGTCTTGTGCGTGCGGCGATTATGCGACTGCGATCGATTGAGGTGTTGATCTGGACTAGGAGGATGAAGAGTGAGGTAGGCCGAATTGAACCTAGGTATCATATCAGTAAGAACTCAACATTCGTAGTGGAGGGGAGAGCGACTGCAATAAACCTGATGTTCGAAGCCTGACGGTTGAAGGCTCAAAAGTAGAGGTAAAAGTGAAGCTTGATGGTTGAGAGAGGAAGCAAGGGGCAGCTCTCAGTGAATCACACAATGCTGTTGAAGAAGTAGTGACATTGAGTCACTATGCAAGGTCTTGTCCTTGTGGTCGACCATGTGAGAGGCTGCCTGGGCTGTTGCATCAACAAATCTCGGACGTCCTAGTACTGTCCTTTGGAACCTCTCGTGATATCGGTTCACCCACGATTTCCACTCGGAAACCGCCAGTAAAAGTGATACTTGGAGACAACATCTTTAAGCGATTGTGTCCTCTTCGTTTGGCCATGGGCGGGACCCCGACTTCGAGCTGAACACCCCTCCATGGTCTATAGCGCTGAAGACATAACAAGAGGGCTCCGTTGTCGCCGCATTCGACGTCTTGACTCATTCTTCCCTTTCGTATCGACACCATATGGTGGTCAGTTCGCGAGTCATTCGGATCATCCCGGTGATTGTCTCATACGAATCCGCTTCTGAGGCGCGAGAATGAGAAGGAGATTCGCGATCCGAGGTCCCGCCGCGTTTGTGTTGAAACGCGGACCCGGCGATGACGGATCATGCGCAGCCATTCTGAAATCTCTGCTGGTTCTTGTAACATTTTTATCTTCGCTTGAAGATGAAGAGAGTAATATGTTGCGACCCATCGGGGGCGTTGTCTGGTCTGTAGAGGCGAAGTGGTAGAATGACGACTTTCGTAAGGTCAACAGTGGGTAAGTCTCCGGGCATGGCACGGACCACCATTGCTGCAGGGTAGCTGGACTCGCGACCAGAAGAAAAGATCGATAGCAAACAAGGTAATCGTCCCCAATATCGGAAAGAATATTTATTAAAAACTAATAGGTGGGATTTTTTGTTGTATTTTGAGATTTTAGCAATACTAAGTGAACTGGAGTGCAAATTGGAGACATTGAAGGATAATATACAAAGCCGCCGAACACATTTGAACACGACATCAGGCACGCATTTCCCGAGTGGTCATTACTTTTTCGCAATTCTTGATGAGAAGGGCACTCAACATGGACATCAGTTAAGTATTATCGATAGTAGTCACTAAACTTATCATCTTTATCATCTTTATGATATTAATGAGCCTTTATGCTTCATGGCGTTCGCTTTGTCCTTGTAAATCGCTAAACTCAACCCAGCAGCCATTCGGTACGCGAACTTGACCCTGAACGAGACGAGGCGTTGATTGGCTGACGAAGACGCGTCCTGACACTCCTCCACTTCCAACATCCAACATAAAACGAAGTTGCAAGGGACGTGGAGATTCAACCTGTAGCTACCTACACTGCATCGGTGTCGCTTTTGTCAATATTATTATGCGCACGATCGCGCAATTCACCCAGTTGCTCCCTCAAAACCTTCACAGCATCCCCCTCAAGCAAAACCCCATTTTCAAGCGATCGCCCTTGATGAATCATGTTTCTTTGTGTTGGCCAGAAGTACGATGTGCCCAGATACGCGAGGCTATCGTCTGCGATGATCACGTTGTAGTGCGGTCGCGGTTCCCACCAGCTGACATCTTCCACCGACAGCCGCTTGCCGTAGCGTCGCGTCGCTTGCGCAAGAATTCTCGATGAGACCGCGTCTATTTCACGGACTTGTATCGTTACCGTCACGCCGTTGGCTGCCCGTCTCACTAAGAGTTTCGTGATTTTCGGGTCAACGAGTTCTGAGACACTGACGAGAAGATCGCGACGAGCACCGCGTAGTAATGTATGTTGCGCGCGACTGATGTAGGTCAAACTCGCGATGGGGTCGTTGATTATGACGCCTAGACTAGCGAGCTGTGAGCCCAGATGCGCGCGACGCTCATTGCTTACGCCACCGAGGATAGCTTCTTGTATGTAGATCTGAAAGGCTTTGGCTGCCGTGGGCGGAAGCTCGATGGAAAAGTCGGCCTTGTCAATTGGTTTGGTATCTACGATGGCACCAGTGCTGAAGAGCGTCCTGTCGTCGATGACTATTGCTTTAGCGTGCACCACTTGACGTGTTGGACCATCAACGCCAGTGAACATGTCAATGTGAATTCGATTGCGCTCAAGAAGCTTGACATAGTCCCTGCACGCTGGCGTATCTTGATACATCGTAGGCCCCAGTTTCGATATCACGACAGACATGATTGCATCTGGATTGTGCTTTCGGAAGTCAACCAACGCGTCTACTACAATCTTGGCATCTCCTTGATCGCACATTGAGAGATTCAGTATTGTCAATCGCCGTTGCTGAGGTGCCGTTGGACCAGGGACTATGCACTCTCGTATGAACTTCTCAAAGACGACAAGGTGATCCAGACCGTTTGTGAGAAGTGGTACTGGACCTCGTGGTAGCGTACCAAACATGGCATCGCGATCGCTTGTGGTCAATCTCATCGCTTTGATGGCCTTGACACTGGTAGCCCGACATCGAAGTTTATCCTCGCAGTAAAGAAAAGCATCGATGTCGAAGCAACCACCAAAGTCGGGACAATTGACCCTTACATATGACGGCGCGATCTCATGGGGCTCAATAGCGAATTTGATGAGACACAATCCGTCTAGAGTGTGCTTGGCTACCAGTTGGCCATCTTTCTTCGCCTCGATCTGGAACGGGCCGTAAAGCTCACGGCCTCGTAACCGAGCTTCGAAAGTTGCCCCAGGAAGTAATGGCTTGTGAATTCTCTGCCGAGATGCGGTTGGGATCATGCGTACAATGCCATGCTTAATCGGGCCTAACGTATGTTTTCCTCTTGAGCCTGGAAAGATTGCCCGAAGATTGTCTGGTTCTTCAATGACTTTCCGTATCTGGACTTTTTCGGCCCATCGCTTGAGATGAAGGACACGCCTGGGTGGTTTGGTAAAGTCAAGAGGATCGGGAATGGCCTCAAGATAATCGACTTGCCATGGCTCGCCGTCTAAGATGACGGCACGTCCAGCAAAACACTCGATGCGAATGTCCAGGTGTAACGCGTATTGATCTCGTAGGATGAGCTGTTGCTGAGAGTTCACGCCAACCAGGTCATATATATGGCTGTTATGCTCAATGGGTGTCGGTGCTCTGGCTCGCTCGCTTCGAGACCTTGCATATACTGGTGATAATGGGTCTAGGAAGCCAGGCTGCCATTTCGAAAGAGGATTATCATAATAAGGGCGCCTGTCATTATTTGGTAGGATTGGCTTGATGACGTTGTTGTATCGCATAGTAGCTGGTGTTATGTGCAGTTGAGACTTGTGGCTGAGAGCTTAAATCAGCAGACAGAACTTAGTGATGTAAAGAGACTCGAAGTGGTGTCCAAGCTCAATCCAAGATGAGCAAAGAGTTAAGTAAAGTGTTTGCTCGCGTGAGCATCAATCGACTTTCGTCTTTTGACTCTTGACGACGCCCAAAGTGCGGCCCGAGATCAACATCGGGAGCTAGAAACTGGGCTAGCTGGGCTACACAGAAGATCGTATATGTCATTGTCTTCGCTTCTCGTCCCTCGTTGGTCAGACGAATCCCGGAGAGGCTTGAGCTGAACGAGCCGAACTATTGGAGAACCCTATTTGGTGTTTCCATCCATTCGCTCTGCGTTACCGGCTCTGAGCAATATTGACGTAAGAATTTTCGATATTAGATGCATCCAAGACAAGATCTGCGGTACCCCACAACGTGGCGCTTGGAGCCACCGCCTCGAGCTGGGAAGTGCCGTGTCCCAGTGTCGATCACTTAACGCCAATTGCGGAGGACGACATGTATTTGGGGTATAAGATGGCAGAATCGGAGGGGTTCAGCCAGCCTCTTTGCTTGCAGATCACAAGGGAGATGAGGTGGGTAAGACATGTATGCAATGTATTGGGAAGAGGTATCACAACTGTCTCATAGTACGAGGCCATCTCTTCAAGATCCTCTGTCAGTGCTACAGGTTTCCTCAGAGTAGCGCTGAAGAAGCAATGGGAGCATTTCCAGCATCCAAAACGGGGCTAGTATTTTGAGGCGACCCCGGAAACTGCTTAGCTATGAAGTCAAGACTCTGGCCACCAGTTACTCACAGCTACCATCCAGCAATTCTAGCAAAGTGCCTCTATTGGGCCATTCGGTAACTGTAATCCATTCCCGAAATGAGAGCTGTTCTGTGAAGTTCGTGTCCCAGTCGACTGGGGGCTTTCCCCTCAGAGCCGAACATCCTGAAATAACCTTTCGTAGACCGAGATTGATTGAACTAGTCGCTGTAATGCCTGGAATGACATGGGGAGTCTTCAAGTCTCGAAAACAAATCGTGATAGATATTCTGCCTTCTTCACATGCAAGGAGGATGCGGCAATATGGGTCAGCTCCTTGTCTTAAAAATCGCTCGATGATTTTTCCAGGGTTAAGAATGGAGTTGCCGAAATACAAATATATGTTCAAAATGATATGGGTTAAGAAAAATTGACAGGGAGACAAGGCAAATAGGTCCGGCACAATCGGGCTATCGTTTCCCCAAAGTTGCTGTGGAATTAGGGGTATTGTGGGATCCATTGTAAAGACTCTCTTCTCGAAAAATATATCCCAATGCTCCGACATGAGAATGGACTGACCAACTAAGGCTCTTTTAGCCGAGTTGCTTAAAGCAGTTGCATCATTCATGATTATCCACTCCAAGTAATCAATATGGCCAGAAGATGCTGCAAGACACATATTGCTATAGAGTAGTCTCCATTCGTTATTACCGATAGCTGGTGCTCCATGAGGCCTGATGAACAGATCTGCATTCTGGAGAAGGTTAAAAAAAAACGATTCCCACTTTACTTGATTATCATCTAGCCACCCATCATTAGTCCAAGAACCGATGTACTCCAGGAAAGAATAGGGTGGCTTATCAAGTCTGTCTTTGAGCCGCATGAGTGCTATTGACTTGCAGGTATCGATATATGTGTGTCTCCACCCTGTTTCCGCTTGCTCTAAAAGCCGCAAGGTAGCAAAGCAAAGATGAGAGACAACGTTAATAGTGTTCGTCCCATGGAGCGCATCTTCCATTTGGCGAGCAAGTTCTGAGTGTTCTGTATCATTTCGGAAAATGTCGGGAACCGATCGGTGAACAAACTCAAGGACCTCCCAACCGTCGTATAGTGGGCTCTTATAGCTTTCTATCAGACCGCCGCAAGCACCGCGCAGCTGCGCCTGGAGTATTTCCTCGTCTGGGACGGTCTCAAGAATGAGCCTTTCTCGTGACGAGAACTCTGGGTCTTCATCGTACTTATCGAGGAGGGTAACAGTGAGTAATGGTAGCTCTAATCCATTCGATTTGGCAGTTTGAAGAGCATCGATAATCCGGAGAGTCTTTCTCGCATCATCTGGTTCAAGTTGCTGAAGGATGTGATTGAAAAGTGACTCTAGGCCTCTGGGCAAAGTGTTAAGGTGTTGCTCTAACATGTCGCTAGTGACCTTATGTGTCATTTTGTTCCGTATTGTTTTGACAACAAGATAGGTCCAGAGAAATATTCCTGAGGACCTTTTCGGGATTTCAGTAGCGAGACGGAGTTTGAGGTTTTCATCCCTGAGGCTGCTCAGACGGCTACGAACATAATTTTGCATGTCGGATCTGGTCAAGTCCTGAAGCCGAAACCCGGGGTCATTGTCATATTCATCCATGAACACACCTTCTTCTCTGCTTGAGAGGCAGAGCTTTAGGTTTCCATTGGCATGAATCGTCCATTGTCGAAGGACATTGACTAAATCAATATAGTCCATTCCATCTTGAATGCCAGGCTCAAACTCATCGAGGCCATCAATGAAGATGCAGAATCTGTGTTGCTGGTATAGTTTCTCGTTCTTAAAAAGTCTTTCCAGAGCATCTTTCACCACAGACGATGAGATTTCTTGACGGTTCTCAACCTTCCAGGGAGTATGTTTCGCTTCACTCCTCCACTGGCCAGGGAAGACTTCACATATGAGATCAGGCCTCTCCCGCAACACGTCGTGGAGTATTGAGCGACGAAGTCCGTCTAATGACTTCTGTGCCTTTGAGCCATTCCTCCAAAAGAAGAATGAAGTGAATGCAAGCTTCTTTGCACCTTTTAAATAAGTCAGCTGAATACGTTTTGTGTAATATGATAATCATTTACCAGCCCATTTAGTCAGTTCGTCTTCTGTCTTGTGATGAGAACATATAAACTTCATCAGTGTTGATTTTCCAGACCCCAACTTTCCGGAGATATGAAAGATTGGCGTTGATGAATCTTGTGACAGAAGCCACCCTGTGAATATTTCCTTTGACCGTAATTGTATCTGTGGAACACCCTGGCGTTAGCTTAGCTTCCAGATGTGATATTGCTACCAGTACCTCGAGCGCCTTTTTTCGGTCTCTCACATCCCAAGACAAGTCATAATTTTCCTCAATAACTTCAGTCGGCTCATATATCCATTTGAACGTATCTTCATGAGCAGTGTGAACTGCGTCGAATCTCTGACGCATCTCGTCGAACTTCAGGCTGTCTAGAATGTGATCTTGATATATTGCTCGACGGGTCTCTTCGTCGACCATCAGTAGTTGCTGAAACTGACTGCTAGCTCGTGTACTGGGTATCGAATTTGGCGTGCAGAGTTGCGATTGGCGTAGATGCTCTATGGCTTGGGTTAAACTCTTCAATATAGCTTCATTGCCTTTAGCAAGTGAGATTAGTTCACTGAAGCCATCTGCTGCCTCAGCTCTATTAATAAATTAATTGCAGCCTCTCTCGTGGCGAGAGGAAGAGGCTTACCTTGAGAATTCAACCAGTGCGAGAATAAGCTGATCGCGGTAGTCTTTTAACTGGTTCTCTAGGCCTTCGATATCTTTGGCCTTGACATTTGCCTTGACGGCATATCGTAGTGATTTGAAAGGATTGGAAGAAATCTCCTTAGGTTTAACTTCGTGCAAAGCTTTGATTAATTCTGTTGAAGTCGCTTTGCACTTCTTGGCAAGATCCGAAAGTGACTGTTGCTCGGGAGTCAAACAGGCTTTGCCTACCACTTCAAGCCTCAAAGCTGCTTTACTAACTTCGCTGGTGAGACTTTCGCGATGTCGGTTGTCGTCTAGGACACCATCAAGAGAGTTGTGTAGGTTGTATGCCATTTTTACGAGCTTGAGACCTGCTTCAACGAAGGTCAGGATCCCTGACGCCAATCCGATTGCCGAGACAGGATCCATGATGAGAGAAATGTACGCGGGAGTCAGAGGAAAGCCACGCGAATCGACAATAAAACGACCAGTGAATTCAAATAGATCTTCGAAGTTGTGCTTGCTTTTGTCACCCACAGAATGCTCAGCACAGTCTCAGAGTCAGCCTGGAATGATGATGAGGGGAAATTGTAGGATCATGGCCTTTTTGGCGGCCTCACATCACAGCCTGATTATGCAAAGTCATCCAATAGCCTGTGCTCCTGCATTGTGGCCTCAGGTACTAAATATTCACAGTTCTCACTGCATCCGATGGTTGCCAATCTTCATCACATTATTCCAGCTGGGTATGAGATGCATAGCATGGTTATCTTCACTTCACGAAGTCGCATTTCCAATCTAGAGTGCGATTATTGATTTGTCGCATCGGAATAAGCCAATCAATGAATTATATAAGGGATAAAATTATTCCGGGGGTTGTCAAATAATTGCTGAATGACGTGACAGCGATTGGCCCTATCGCCATCGCTAGAAGCTCTCACGCCATACCCCATGAACATGTGAACAGAGCTCTTAGCACCTATCACAGGCCCAAATCCTCCAAAACATACTGGAAATTTTAATCTAGATAAGAAAAAGGTATTAGATGCCGGGATTCGGAAGATATCCGGTCTGGCGGAACTCGTTTGACTAATAAGATCCCCCGCTGACCTCCACGATTCATTAGATGGATGTCCGGCAGTTATCTAGCGATTGATAGCCCATTGCATCATCAAAGCTATACAAACGACATGGATTCGTGCCTGCCGATCGCCAGACATAAAGCTATCACACGGACCCCCAAGCTCAAAATGCCGAGACATCAACCCGAGCTGCTGGATCTTTCCCATCCCTAAGACTCTTGGCAAAATGTCGCTTCACGTTCGAGCAGACGCAAGCGAGAATGGCATTGAGCCTCCGCTTTCTCAAGCCGTCGGCTATGTCGTCGTTATCGCGATTGGATTCCTTATCGCGTTTATCATGATGTTTTTGACGCATATCTTGAAGAAGACTGTTGGTGAAGATAACAGGACGACTGAGATGTTCATGACAGCCAATCGAAGTGTTGGTACTGGCTTGACTTCATCTGCTGTTATTTCATCATGGCTTTGGAGTACTGCCATGCTTGGAAGTACTCTTGTTGGATACAACTTTGGTGTCGCTGGGCCTTTCTGGTTTGCAGCTGGGTATGTGACATTCCCCCGCGATCACTTCTCGGATGTTGTTGACCCGTATCAGATGCTCGCCCATGATCGTCTTCTTCGCTCTACTTGGTATCTCTTGTAAACTCAGAGTACCCGAAGCGCATACACTGCTCGAGATTGTCCGTATACGATATGGAACTTCGGGTCACATTGTTTGGATTGGTCTTTGCCTCATCAACAACATCATCGCTATCGCAAACATGCTGTTGGGTGCAAGTGCTGCTATATCCGCGCTGTAAGTTACTTCTCCTGGAGCTACGTGATCACGCACTAAATGGACCAGATCCGGCATTCATATCATCGCCGCTACCTTCTTGCTACCCGTTGGCGTGGTGCTGTATACCTTTGTCGGCGGCATCAAAGCAACTTTCTTGACCGATTACTTCCATACCTTTGTCATTACGATCATCATATGTTTCTTCACCATAAAGGCATTCCTCGTCCCCGAGATTGGATCACCTGGTGGTCTTTATGATCTGATCGTTCAGGTTGGAAAGGACCATCCCGTTGCTGGTAACCACGATGGATCTTTCTTGACAATGACTAGCAAAGACGTGAGTTAGCTGCTTGACCATCACCAAGTCCTTGCTGACACTATGCAGGCTATATACTTTGGAATCATCCATGTTCTGGCCAACTTTGGTCTCGTCATCATGGACACTGGCTTCTTCGCCAAAGCATTCAGTGCTGCGCCTCAGGCTGTTGTCCCGGGCTACATTATTGGTGGTATCGCCTACTTTGCTATCCCATGGTGTCTCGGCACGTTGATGAGCTTTTCTGCCCTCGCCCTTGAGGATACCCCGCGATTCCCCACATACCCTCGTCGCATGTCTTCAGTAGAGATCTCGAACGGCCTCGTGTTGCCCTATGCCGCGATCGCAATCGCCGGAAAAGGCGGTGCTGCAGCCGTTTTGTTGATCACCTTCATGGCTGTCACTTCAACGATCAGTGCCCAAGTCATCTCCGTGTCATCTATCATCAGCTTCGACATCTATCGCCAGTACTTCAACCGTGGTGCAACTGATCGTGACGCCATTCGGTGGAGTCATATCGGCGTTGTCTTCTTCGGCCTGTTCTCTGCTGCCTTCTCGACTGCCCTATACTACGGCAAGGTAGATCTTGGATGGACTCTCTACATGCTCGGTGTTTTGACATGCCCTGGTATCTTCCCCACTGTCTTTACGATCTTGTGGAGAAAACAGTCAAAGATTGCTGCTATCGTCTCACCTCTGCTGGGCATGGCGACCGGTATCGCTGTTTGGCTTGGCTCTGCGTCGTCACTGTACGGTGAAGTCACAGTTGCATCCACTGGAAAGTCTCTTCCTTGCGTTTACGGAACAGTCGCTTCAGCTTTGAGCCCAGCCTTGTACTCGGTCGTGATTTCGCTCATCAAGCCAGCCAATTACCAATGGGCCGACTTCAGAAACGAGCGTCTTGCGTTCGACCAGGTTGGTTCAACGAAGGAAGAGGTGACAACGCACGAAGAAAAGGTGGCGAGCTACACCGCCGATAAAGCTAAGCTCAAGCATTGGGGCACTCTTGCGGCGATTTGGTCTGCGGCTACATTCTTGGGGCATTGGGTTCTTTGGTAAGATACCCCTTATCTCTCCATAACAACGTTGACTAACAGACAAAACCCCAGGCCTCTTCCTATGTATGCAGCCAAGTATGTCTTCGGTAAGACATTTTTCGTTGCTTGGATTGTTATCGCAATCATTTGGGTATGGGGAACCATGTTCGTCGCAGGCTTCTACCCCATCATTGATGGTTGGCCTCAATTGAAGACAGTTTATCGGGGCTTGAGGGGCCAGGGCCCAGTTGAAGGTGAACCCGAAGGAGTCCAGAATGCCCAAAGTGATTCCTCCATCACGGAGAGGGACGAGAAGGCTGGGGTCCTGGCATGAAGGCAGTCTGACAGCGCACTACATACAAGAGTTATACCAAATTGAGACTCGCTATAAAACATAATTCCAGCTTCATTTTACGCGTAATTGAGATAGGAAAGCATTCGCGATTGTCTTCACTGACAGCCCCGATCGGGTGTTGGCTTCCCCGCTTGACCCCGCCAGAGCCGACAGAGGCCGCGCCCGAAAGCGGCATTAATTATCAACTCCAACCTCATTTTGTCCGGCTTATCGCCTGCGACTTCTTCCCGTCTCACGTCACCGATACCCTCAAAATAGTCCTTCAAGATGCCTTTCACAGTTCTCTCAGACGCCAACGTCAATCACATCCTCGACACGCTATCTTCATCCGACGTAGCTGATCTTGCAAGCGCTCTCGAGCAGGCCCTCATTCAATATTCATGTAACAATGAACAGCAATACCAGCCTCACCGTGCAGTCGTCAATCGAGATGGCCAGGTCAGCTTGTTCATGCCCGGAACTACTGACCAATTGATTGGTGTAAAGATCGTCGGTATTACCCCAACCGAAAAGCTCAAGCCTTCTGAAGCAGGTCTCAAGAGTGTCTTGACTCTGTGCGACGCTAGAGGTCAAGCCACCGGAACGCTCAATGC
Organism: Fusarium sp. NRRL 53293; assembly: GCA_013759125.1. NCBI lineage: Eukaryota > Fungi > Ascomycota > Sordariomycetes > Hypocreales > Nectriaceae > Fusarium > Fusarium sp. NRRL 53293. The sequence goes on along the minus strand of JABSTN010000129.1, from coordinate 15,012 downwards.
AGCTGCTCTCACCGCGTTCCGAACTGCGCTGGGTTCAATGCTGCCTTATCGATTTAGGCGTAACACAGAGAATATTGTCGTGTTTGGTGCGGGGAAGCAAGCTCTATGGCATATTCGCCTGGCACTTCTGTTGAAGGAGAAGGACATCAAGTCTGTGACCATTGTCAACCGTTCTGCTGAGAGGACCCAGCAGTTGATAGACTCGCTCAAGTCAAATGCTGAATCGCCATGGCCATCGCATATCAGCCTCCAGGCCTTCGACCCCAAGGATGACCGCGACGCCGCTTTGGAGGCTCTGGTCGTAGATGCAGACGTCTTGTTCTTTACAACACCAAGCACGGAACCTCTATTCCCAGCATTATATCTCACTTCCGAGAAGGCTCTGAGCAAGACCCGATATCTCGCGGCGATCGGTTCTTACCGCCTTGACATGCAAGAGATCGATCCCGAGCTTCTGAAGCAAGTCATCGACCCGTCAGGGCCCTTTTCTTCTGTGGGTTATCAGGGTGGATCCGTTGCAGTCGACAGCCGAGAGGGCTGTCTGCAAGAGGCTGGAGAACTCGTCAAAGCTGAGATCCCTACGGATAGAATGCTCGAGATTGGGCAGTTCTTCCATACCAAAAACACTGAAAACCCGAATGACTTGACCAAGTGGCTTGAAACCGGATTTGTTGTTTACAAGAGTGTTGGTACTGGGGTTATGGATCTCTCCATCGGTCAAGAGCTTCTTCGTTTGGCTAAGGTGAAGAATGTTGGCTTGACTGCTGAGGACTTTTGAAGTCTTTAAACTAAATAGATGCCAGATAGATTGCTTAACTAAAACATTCATGCTCGCTTTCTCGGAACCACGTCCTGATGATACGGCGTTATACTCAAACAAAGATCGTCTGGAAAGCGACACGTCCTCTTTACTGGCCACGTACTTCCCAGCCGACATAAAGTCCCAATGCAATCACCAATACTGCTGCTTCTCACGAGCAGTGCACTAATTGAAGCTGCAGAATCAGAAGATTTAGCGTCGTGAGGCATAGTTGGGAGAAATTGGACAAAGTTGAGTTGACTCTATATAATCTATGACTGGTGAAATACTCTATTTCTAATGATTCAATAACTCCTTCCGTATGCCGCTTATGGTCCGTTAATGTCAAGACACAGTATTAAGTAGAAATTAGTAAGAAATGATCCGGCAACCTCTCAACATCTAGCCCTTCTTTGCCATAGCCAGCGCTTGTGCGGCTCTTGCCGAATATTTACATCGCTGTCGAATAGCAGGGCCGTACTTAAAAAAGATGAAAGGCATCGGTAGGCAGGCGAGTGATAGAAAGGCCGGAACACAACTGGCCCACTGAGTTCCCAGGTTGTCGTACATCTGCTTGGTGAAGAGAGGAAAGGCGGCGCCGAAGAGCGACCGTAGCACAGCATTTGATGCTAAAACTGATGCAGCGTAGATGGTGTATGAATCGATGAGGTAGCTGAAGATGCTGTGGAAGACGAGGGACATGCCGAGACCGAAGGGGGCGCCAGCGGCTACTGGGGACATCCAATGGACTGAACGATACGATGTCCTGTTGCTTATTAGTAGAGGAATATAATACACCAGAGCTTGAACTTACCATGCGAACCAGAACATGCCAACAGGGACACAGATACCGCCGAGCATGCATCCAGGGAGACGATACTCGGGAGGCACAGGCTCGTTACCGAACCGTTTCGTGACCTTCATGTACCATATGTTGATGAGGCCAATCGTAGGAATGGCACTGATCATTCCAACAGCAACTCCAAGGAAGGCCAAGCCTCCCTTACCAGCGGACCAACCCCTCTCAAGTTGGAAGACGACAGGGTATGCTCCAAAGAGCATATAAAGAGTTCCGAAGAGGATAGCGACGTAAATTGAGAGAAGAAGGACGATGGGTTCGAAGCATAGAAGTTGCCAAGGACGAATGAGGGCCTTCTTGAGGACGACGGATGGTGGATCGGCTTTACCCTGGTGTTCATAGATGGAGATGTAGACCTTGCCAGTTTTCTTGGACAAGAAGTCGGCTCGGTTCTGGAGGATGTAGGGTGCGTAGGTTTCGGGGCAACAGCACATGTCAAGTACCCAGAAGAATCCGGCAACAATGGCCATCAATCCCATCACCTGGAGAATATGGTTAATATGCGATTCCGACATCAAGGGTTTGCCCAACTTACCCATCTCCAACCTTGACCGTCACTCAAGTATCCGCCGATGAAAGGGCCCAAGCTAGGTCCCAGTGCAGGCGCCAAAGAGAAGAATGCCATAGCAATGGCACGCTCGTCGGCATTAAAGATATCAGAGATGACACCTCCTGCATTGGTCAGAGGCGATGAGCCGAAGGTGCCGCAGAAGAAACGAAGGACCAGAAGAGTTGCAACACCATTGTCGGCTGTACATGCTGCACTGAAGACAACATACAAGCCATAGCTGATAATGAAGATAATTTGTCGACCGTAGATTTCACAAAGTGGTGCCCAGAGGAGAGGTCCGAGTGCGAAACCCAGGACGTAGAATGAGACACCGGCCGTGACGAGTGTATGGCTTGCTTTGAAGTGGATCATGAGTGGCACAATAGTACCTGTCATATGACATGTCAGCTACATCGATTGGCGAGGGCTATAATACTGACCTGTATAGGCACTTGAACTAAACGCGACAGCAAAACATGTTGCGGCTGAAACCATGGTGATGGTCCATTTCAACCACTTGGGCCAGTTGAGCGGGTTCCCTGTATCGTCAGGAATCCAGCTAACAACAAATGGATCTTCAAAGGAGCCTGATCCAGGATAGTTATGGTTCTCGACAGCTTGATCGACTCTCGTTCTGTCAAAAAGAAGTTTTACCAGTGGTCTATGTCGCCGTTTGGACTCTGGTGTCTTTTGTCGTAGTGTTTCATCGTCGCTCACACAAGAGCTTGGCAAATCTGGTCTAGAAGACATAATGATATTGTGAATCTGCAATGATTGTTCATACTATTCCTCAAAAGGACTTCCAAGACGGGAGGACGAGCCCTTTATAATAATATGGCGAGATCGGGCTTCCATTACGTCGGGAGTGCCGGCGCGCGGGCCTCCAAGCCGGGGTGAGCAACAGGTGATTTCTGCTGTCACGACGGAGTCACAGGACGGATTTGGGCGTGGTGAGATACAGATTTGGGCAGAGGGGGGTCTAGCACCTTTCGATCTTGCGGGTATCAAGGAACGTAATTAGATCTGGATGACGAAGTCTGCATAATCTCTCCTTCGGGTCGGAAATCGCAGTCTGGCAGCGCCGACGTTCTCGATAATTCTTGTCTGGATCCACTGAAACGTGGTTTTGACAGGTGCTAGACAAGGGTTTGTTAATTAGAGATAAGCAGCTTGGGCTGTTGGAATCATGCTTAAAATGTCCGACGGAGTTTGTAGGGGGAAATGGATACGAGAAAAGCCGACTGTGGATCGCATCAGTCCACTATTTGCCGTGCGTTCCCTACCAAAACTCCGGCCGAGGCTTGATCGTGCATGGAATTGGGGCTTCTCATGTGCTGGCAAGGCTGATCACATGTTGCTGGGCTGAAGAGTGATTGGCGATTATAAATATTGAGACGTGGTACTTCATGTGATTTTAATGAGTCAATCTATTCCATGTCTTTGTTACAAATGCCAAGACTGGCTTCTTGAGGCCATAAATGCGTGGCCAAAATTGACATCATGAACATCTTTCAATCTCATCAATTTGCATCGAGATCATCATGTTACAATTATCGTATCATATATCGTGAGTTTAAAGTTTGTCGGTGTGTTGGTGTTTTCCGTATTCAAGCTCTCGGCCGAAAGACGGACTTTCCTCTTGATCATGTGACGAGGCCAGGCAGTCATCTCATCGGTGGCGACGATGTAGTTAGTCTGCGCAGCATTTGACGTCTTCATGATGCTTCAGTGTGACAAACAATTTTACGAGTCCCGTTCTTTATCGCCACAAGAGTTATTCCAAGCCCAAAACACCTTTGTAGGTAGTTGTGCGCTGATCTGGGGCACTGCTCATCAAGGTCCCCAACCAAAAGGCGCCCACTGAAGACGCCCGAATTGATAATCTCGAACTGAGTCACCAGCGTCGCAAAACTCCAAGTTTCATCCCACAAACAAATTCACAGCTCACAGAATATTATTATGGGACGCACAGAGCCATCTGTCGGCCGGCCGCCAGCGGCTTTTCGCAAAGATGCACGCTCCAAAAAGGCCAAAGCCACCATCAACAAGGTCATCCCCGGCCTCCTCACGGCATATCCCGGTGCTCAGAAAGGAATCAATTCAGCAGAGCTCATCCCTTTTATGAACACAACAGTCTTGCCTGAACCATATGGAAAGCTTTTGAAGAAACAAGACGACAAGGGTGATGCAGCAACCACGGCCAAATCTACAGAAGGTGCTGAAGATCCTCACGAGGATTTGGCAAAGCTTAAAACACCAAGAATCTCAATCAGGGAAGTCGATACGCTTGTTGCTGCAAGAGACCTTCTCAACATTGAGACACCGTGGGGTGTCAAAGCAGATTTTGTCAACACGAGAGCTCATGTGGCAATTTTGAACATGGGTTCGCCTCTGAACCCTGGAGGTGGATTTCTAAACGGTGCGAACAGTCAAGAGGAATCATTGTGTATGCGCACTACGCTATATCCTTCTCTCAAAGATGAGTGGTACCGACTCCCCGAGCTTTCTTCGATTTGGACTCCGACGGTGTTGGTCTTCAGAGATGAAGACGGGAATGTTATAGACAAGAAGGATCGCTTCTACGTCGACTGCATCACGGCAGCAATGATCCGCGGCCCTGAATTTGAGCTTGATGAGGACGGGGTGGCATCGTACGCCAACAAGAAGGACCGCGATACGGCGCAGGCCAAGATGAGGGCCGTTATGCGAATCGCTATGGTCAAAAGGTGCAAACGACTTGTCCTTGGAGCTTGGGGCTGCGGTGCGCACGGAAATCCGGTTGGCGAAATAGCAAGAGCTTGGAAATCTGTGCTCACTCCAAGATACGACAAGTCAAAGCTAAAGGAGAGATGGGAATATGTTGATGAGATTGTGTTTGCGATCAAGGATCACAACATGGCGCAGGCTTTTGCGGAAGCTTGGGGTGACGGTATTGAACTGCAGGACGAAAAGGAGAACGAGATGAAGGAGGAGGAAGAGAAAGATGCCGAGGTAGTTGATCTGGCTGATGCCAAAACGCAAGAGTTGAAGGATAAGATCAGGGAGCTGGAGCAAAGGATTCAGATGGTGAATAATCCCAAGGTCTTGGATGGCTTGAAAGCTGTTCTTGACGGGCTGGAAAAGCAGCTCCCTGAAGAGGATGAAGCATTGACTCAGGATACTGAGTGGAAACACGTCAAAGCTGAAAGCACCGGATCTAGCTGATCTGTCGATCTGGACGTTGACGTGGTATCGTTCCTCGTCAAAGCGCGCACGTCAGTGCAAGCATATCTGGCAAATAAACACCCGTACTTTTATCAGATTGGTAGATTGGATAACTGTTACCCACGGTGGTGACAACATCTAACTAGCATGAAGGTAGATATCGGTAATTTGATATCCGCAACCTCCGCGCGTATCCCTCACCGTCTTCTACACCGACCTAACCCGTTCCATCTAATCACCAGACCAACTCTCAAATGTACCATGATCTCCATGTCAATGCTTTCTTTTTGGATCTTTCATCTCGCTAGTTCATCGCTGGCTCGCTCGTGACTCGTTCGTGTTGAGTTGCAGTGCGGGGGTGATCCCGCAGCTCGGACCCGTCTCCGCTCCGCATTCAGCTCATGATTGCGTTTATTGGTCGTCGCACTATTCTGAACACTTTGCCAAATGGGCTATACTTGTTTTTGCTGAGGCATTGGCATATAATACTGGGTATATCCCTTGATCGACACGTCTGTAGTTTATATAGTCTGCCGCTCGACCGGATGACTTGGACTTTGATGTCCAAGCATCATCTTGCCAAGGAGGATCATTGAGTTTCCTGGTTAATTTGATGAAGCATTCCTTAACTTAGAACCAGTAAAGTCTCCCTTGTGATGCAGTGAGGCCTAAGGCACATTGTAGTATCTCAACCCCATGTTTATCGTAGATATGACTGCAAGCCAACGTGTCAAGTAAATCGTCGTATCGTGTAGTCGGGGTTTATCATCGTCCCGGATTCTAGTTATCCGTGGATAAGAGATAACGGAAGTTCGCGTTTATTCGGCATTTTGGACGATCTTAGATTGGCTTGGACCTAGCTGTCTCTTGTGCATGGATCTGACTGCAAGCCAATGTAACATCTCCGCATGTCTTGTCCAGACAGAGCCCACTTCCCCAGACTATCAACCTGCGCTAGAGGGTAAGGAAATAAAGAGGACAGACGCTAAGAAGAGATCAGTAGTTCTAGGTGTAAGCCATTCCCCTGTTTTTCCTCACCCTGAGGGCCGGGCATATGGAAACTCTATTCCTTCTTTGTAGCTATGCTGTGTCCTATAAAGCATCGAAGCTTCCCCTCAGTATTCGTCGTCATCAAGCTTGAGCTCCCCTGTCTCCCATAGCCCTTCCCTACCAAGCTCAGACACGAACGCGTCTTTTCATACACCAACCTCAACATGTCTCCCCGTAACAGCGTCAATGGCAAGCCTCGAAGCGATGGCGAAGAGATGGACCATGTCCACACAGCCCAGAGCATCCCCATCTCGCCAGAGTTGTTCGAGCAGCTTTATCTTCAACCACAGAACAGGGTCAAGGGAGATCTTCGAAAGACCTTTGGCAACCCTACTCCAGTTGGTATGTAGCACTGTCTCCAATAGCCCCTATGATACTTACCAGTACAGCTTTGGCGGGATTCTTGCTGTGCACCACGCCACTATCCATTGGCTTGCTTGGATGGCAGGGATCTGGTGGCTTTGTTGCCGCTGCGAACGTGTAGGTACCTTCACCCCTTCTACGGTATGCATTGGCTAATGGATCATAGTGGTGCCTACCTTGGCTTGGGTGGCCTGCTTCTAGTTTTAGGAGGCGTTGGCGAATGGATTCTCGGTACCAATTCACTCTTCACCGGTTCAATTCCTTAGCTAACATCTGTCTTCTAGGAAATACCTTTCCGTCGACCATTTTCTTCACCTTCGGAGGCTTCTTCATCACCCTCGTTACAACTATTGACCCTGACTCTGGCGCATACAGCACATATTCGACTGATGGTACCGCTGCAAATGGTCTCGCTCAACCTCAATTTTATTCGACTTTCGCATTCTTTCTGGTTGCCATGGCTATACTATGCACATTCTACACTATAGCGGCTATTCGAACAAACATCGCTCTGTTTTCCATCCTCCTCCTTCTCATTCCTTGCTGTAAGCTCAACCACCTCTCTTTCATACAACACTCATTGACCTTGTGATAGTCTCTTGCCTTGCCGCTGCCTTCTTCGCCGTTTCACAAGGGAAGGCTGATCTCGCGCTCAAGTGCCAGCATGCCGGAGCGGGCATATTGTTTGCTATAACATTGATCGGGTGGTATTTGTTCGGTTCCCTTATCCTCATGTCGGTCGACTTTCCCATCATGCTACCTCTCGGTGATCTCTCAACCATCATCCGCGGCAAAAGCGATGCAGTAAAGGATGCAAGCAAGACAGTTTAAGAGTGATCAACTTGCCTTAGGGTCATTGTCCTGTCGATGGGAGGATCTCCCTACTATATTGGGAAAGGATATGTTGATAAACAAGATCTTGGGAAGGAATATGTCTTGTAAAATGCCCTCTGTGCCGTAGTATAAGTATGTTGCTTTTTTAGCTTACATATCCACGTTTTGGGGCTCGACTATAATGAAACATTATTTAATTACTGTCAGTATGACGAACCACAAAGGACATTTTGCTATAAGTGACTTGCTTTTAATCCTTAATTGTTTTGCTACCTTCTGAGAGAATGCAATATAGTGTACTATTGAAGAAACATGCAGCCGGTAAATCAACAAAGGAAAATGGGCACCTGGAGCTTTGTATTACAAAGGTCTTGGTCATTCAACTTCACCACACATAGTAGAGTAGTCTGAGTTATTTCATCATGTTAATAAGACACAAGTCCTGCCGAAAGCTTTATCTTATCAGAGATAAGACAATCAAGATATCCTATTTAGGAAAAGCTCAAAATGGCTGATGGCCAGCTCATCAGAATTTCATTCGCTGGAATACGCTGAACTCCGACCCTAAAATCGGCTGACGCCTACCCTGTACCTTTTCCGTTTCGGCTTCCAATCTAGCAATAAGAGCCTTGGGAAATAATCGAATATCTCTTGCAGGCATTAAGTCTAGACTTGTGTATTTTACGTTTTTCAGCAAGTGTAACTCTAAAACTTGCTAAGTAATGGTCGGTTGCTCTTGCGAACGACGTTGATAGTGTTAAATACGGCGATGAGAGGAAACCTATCAAATAATCTACGCAAATACAGAATGATCTTGAACATCGTTTTTCTCGCCACGTCTCCCATGGCTAGGCGGATGAGCCACCTCTTCTCTTTGCGCCATAATTGTTTCGAGGTTCTGATCCATTAGTTAGCATCATAAATCGGCCAACATACGAGAGAGAGACAACACTTACAGGCCCCTCAAAGGTCTTCCCGCGAGCAATCCAATAAATAGCAATGGCAAGACAGCAGATTGCTATGACGACAGAAACATAATCTGTGATGATGTGAGCAGATGACGAATTACAAGAGACAGAAAATACGTACTCATGGTGCTCCCAGTGACATGTAACGAAGGAGGGAAGCAGAAAAGCTGTGCTCGTGTTAGTGGCCCGTTTCCCTTCGCTGGAAGCCAAACATACCACTGAAGTTACCGGAACATACAAACAAGCTGTCCAGTTGGCCAGATATCCCCAGAAGTTTCCAAGTTTCCACGGCGTATGAGGGTGCTGATGCGGAGCGAGGATGCCTCGGCCTCGAATGACCAAAACGAAAATCGGGAAAGCATACGATATGTTCAGAAGAATCGTGCAAGATGCGATAAACGCGTTGAAGGCCACTGTAGGTCCTAGATAAAGGGCACCAAATAGCACATTGAAGATATAAGTGAAGATGATCGTGCGAACTGGAACCTCCAACTTCGGGTTGATGTGGTTGAAATATCGAGAGAAAAAGAAGCCTTTATCTCGAGCCATGGAGTATATCAACCGACTCGTGGTGGTGACAGATCCATTTGTGCCGTGGATGAAACATAGCCCCAGCATGCAACTGATGATGGTAGATGCTGCTCGGCTGTTCGTGGCTTGATCGAAAAGAGCGATCAGAGGCTGGCCGGTAGGCGAGCTGACCAACTTGTCAACATCAGTCAGACAGAACAGGATGACTAGGATGAAGATCAAGCCACTTTTGGGGTCAGTATTGCAGGAAAATTGCGTTGGACAGGATTTTGATACTCACGTAGAACCGCCAACACCGATAGCATAGATAATTGCAAGGGGGGCATCCAGATGGGGGTTAGGCATTTCTTCAGTCATATGCAGAACTGCGTCAAATCCAATCAACGATAAAGCGGATTGAAGTAGACCTAGAAGCCATGCCATTCCATCTGACCATCCCGTCTCGTTATTGAAAGTTGTGAAAACGAACTCAGCGCTGGTCTTTTCTGACATGGACAACAGAATAATGCTGATGATGACGACGCTTAGAATTGACCAGTAGACTTAACGACAATGTTAGAAAGCTATATCTCGGGGCTCGTCAGGGTAAACGTACGAGCGAAGTTGCTCCAAGGTCCGAGGATCGAATTCCCCCAGATGTTCACAATAGTTGAAAACGTGATGATGGCAAGAAAGACCAGGTATGTTGTCCAAGAATCGACTGGCGTGGATCTTCCCGACGCGACGACAATAGCGGCAGCTATAAACATGGCTGATTCCAATTAGCGAAAGGGCCTCCCTGGTCGAGAAGGAAGACTCACCAGAAAAGATCGCTTCTGTTGTTACAAGCGTGAGCCAACCAGCGATATTGATCCATCCCGCACAAAGGCTCTGAATATCATTAGCTTCTTCATATGTTATCGTGCCAGAGACTCGGACATACCAGAAACCTCTTCCATCGCTCACTGCTGAGAGCGTATACGAAATGATACTGTCCGCCTGCTGTTGGCCAGATAGCTGCAAGCTCACCGAGACTAAACGCTAGAGCAAAGTTGCAAGCAACACAAAAGATGAAGCCGTACAGGAGCGCGACTGGGCCTCCGGACGGCATTACGATTCCAATTGTGCCACCTAATGCGATCCAAGTGCTGTAGAAGTCAGGTACTGAGTTTTTCGTTGCCAAGGGGAATGCAGATCTACTCACTTGAGAATCGCAAACGTCATTGCGACCATAGTCAACTTGCTCAGACGCGGCCGCAGGTGCCCTTCTGTAACCTGGTGAGGAGTCTGATCGGCCATGGTGAAAATAGCTGGCGATATCTGCCAAAACTTGGTCTATGCGAATCCTTGTTGCTCTCAACAGTAAACACGTTCAACACGATGGTATATATCTTAAACAAACCCTATCACCAAGTGTTCATAGACAGCAACAGAGCTGATAAGAATGCCAAGGAGTTCCCCCAGGGTCAGGAGTGCCGAGATAAGCATTTCCAGGGATGCTCGTTATCGTGCGGGGGAATGATGCGAGATCTTGGTCTCTGGTGTAACCCACGCGTTGCACTAGTCACAATTAGGATGGCACAGTCTGGACTTACTTTGCTGGGAGTAGCGGCGTCGCGAACCCCTTTATGGTTTGGCCACTTATCTACGTTCGCCGCATGGAGACGAACGTCAATTAGATAGGATATCGAGATATCTTGAGGCGCGTGACGATTTAGTCCACGGAGTTGCGGCTGCGTCGTGCCTTGACTCCCATCAGACCGAGTGTAACATACCTGGTCCTATCATAAGTGGCTTTACGTAGCATAGTAGTTCCGGAGCTTTGGAGGTCTAACGGACGCCTATCGAACTTCCGACCTAACCGCCTCTCTTATCGGGTGCGATCCAACAATTTGCACACGTGATGACCCTGCTGGTCGACCGACCTTTACCATTGGAAACCTCTTGCTTGTGAACCAACAGTAGCTGAGCTTATGTGTCAAATGCTCTTGTATCACAATTTAAACGAAGTTCACAAGGACTACTACTAGATCATGCATGCACGAGTTTTCACATGAACCAATTTGGGCGAGACTGCTAAAAAGGATTTGTTCTGATGATCTGATCAAAGATTGCTGCTCGCCTTTACACTGGGTTCTCCCCATCCTGGAGTCAGCAGTAAAGCCAAGGTCGTGTACTCCGAAGTGGCAAAGTTGGAACCAACTGCCCCAGCACCCGAAGGACCCGGGTCGTGATATGCGTTGACAATGCGAGCTCGGTTCTTGGTCACTTCAATGATTGACCCGCTCTTGATATCGATGTCCTGGGGCCCAGTCCTCGCTTGGTCGATTGTTGAGCAGATGCTGTCCCTTTCAATCAAGGCAACCATGACACTAGCGACCTCAGATGGTTCGACCAGAATGTCCTTGCTCGTATCAATCATGGCGAGTTTGTCTGGGTTCTCCATGAAGAGAGGCGTCTTGATGATGCCTGGCGCGACTGCAGCGATACGTACGCCGACTTGATCGATCTTGGCCATCGCGCGCACGAATCCACTAATCGCATGCTTTGTCGCATCATAAATCGCTGTGGATAAGCAGGTGTCTTGGGCGTTTGTGCTCGAGATTATGACGATCGTCCGAGGTTTCTTTTCGTATCTCAAGAATCGAGACAGCGCCAATTGAGTGGTCCTGATAGGATGAACCAAGTTGATGTCGATACTGGCATAGCGACCGCCGTGGAGGGCATCTTTGCTCTGTGGGGTTCCAGGAGGATACCAGAAGCTGCTAAAGCTCTAGATAATTACTGGGTCAGTGGCAGTTGACTTAGGAGACCTTGAGCGCGTACCGGTTCGTATACTCCAGCGCCGGGGCAGACAATGTCAATTTCACCGAATTCTTCTTCTGCCCTTTCGAACATTCGCTCGAGATGAGACCAGTTAGTCACATCAGTCTGCTGGAAAACAGCTCGGTTCTTGCTTTCGACACTGCCAGCAAAAGCCTCCACCAGCTTCTGGGCTTCAGGTCGCAGAGCGAGGTCGGCGAAAAGGACATTGCATCCTCCATTCAGAAGCTGTTCAGCAAATGCGAGGTTGATGCCACTGCCAGCGCCAGTAACAATGGCTGTTTTGCCACGGATAGAATGAGACATGTTCTGTGTATTCCTTTGCTTTCGTTGCGACTAGTATAAAGTGGCAACGAGAACAGCAACTCGAATGATTAGCCCCTCGTTACATATTTGAATCATGTCCTTCACCCCTCCTTCGATAATATGCCCCATCCTCGTGTATGTGCCAAGAATCCCTGACAAGCCATGGTTTATTGGAGATATGTGCGGGGTGATAGCATCCATTTCATGCGGGGTCAGATTTTTGCTGCTCCTGACGCTATCTGGACTAGATTCGTTCCAAAGCTTTCTATGGATCCAACAGATAACTAAGTTGAACACTTGATCAGGAAGGGCGACCCTTGATGTTGGTCCCACAGTGTTCCCGACTCACCATACCGAAAGTGGTATGTGTTGCCTGAACAGTGAATACCTCTGTCCATTCCCTCTACGAGCACGCAATCATGTACCCCTAGTATTAAAGACCTGGATAGGAGGCTCAAGTCACGTAGTGAGCCTTGCCACGCTAACTATTGTTCGAGCCAACACCATGGAACGAAAGACAGATACCAGGACTTACAAGCTGAATCATGCGATGTGTGTTTACCCTGAGCCGCTCACTGAACCTGTGCATACTGATCCTGAAGCTAATAGGATTCGTGTGAAGGATCCCAGAAGAACGAGTAATTAAAACCACTATTGCCGAATTTGTGTGGATTTACTGAACACCTCTCGTGCAGTCCGTTTTTACGAGCTTCTTGGCCTTAGTGTTGTCCAAAAGCTTTCATTTCCTGAGAATAAGTTCGATCTGTACTTCCTTGGTGTCGACAGCCCAGTTTCGCCATCGCATGGGAAGTTCACCTTCAATCGTCAAGGCTTAATCGAGCTCACTCACAACTATGGCACAGAGAGTGACGAGAATTATCGAGTGAGCAATGGCAATGAAAAACCTTGTCTCGGCTTTTCCCATATCTCGATTTCAGTGGAGGATGTGCAGTCTACTTGCCAGACCCTGACCAAAGCTGGTTACACGTTCCAGCAGGATATCTCCTCTGGGAACGAGCAGGTAATTGCTCTGGATCCAGACGGCTACTGGGTCCATATCACCGAGCAAAATTCACCGAGTAAGAGTGTTCTTTCAGATGCTGCTGGTCAGTCTAGGGTTGTATGTCTGGACCTGCCTCTCCTATGATGGATCATCGCGAACTGACCCTGATGCAGAATCAATACGCCCTGCGAGCCACTGACGGCACTCAATCCGTTCGCTACTACACAGAAAATCTTGGAATGAAGCTGATCAAAACCCTCGACAGCGAGAACGGAAACTCAAAGACACATCTTTTAGGGTATCCCTCAACCGGTCCCTTCACCGAAACCGAAGACTTGTCACGCCGTGAAGGATTGCTCGCTCTTATCTGGCAAGGCGGAGAGAACGAGATAGCACAAGTACATAATGGAAACGATCAACCTCAAGGATTTGGCCATATTTGTAAGTTTATTCGTCTTGCTTCTATGGGAGAAAAAACTGACTGTCAAAGGTGTGACTGTCGATAATATTGATGCAGCATGTGCGCGACTGGAAGGACTGAATGTCCTTTGGAAGAAGAAGCTCACAGATGGAAAGATGAAGAATGTCGCATTTCTTCTTGACCCTGATAATTACTGGATCGAGTTGGTGCAGAACGAAGGCTTTACTGGCAAAGCAAATTTCTAGACTAGGGGTTCGAGTTTCTGTAGCCAGCCTTCATATTAGAATTCATTTCTTTGACATAACTTGAAGCATTGTATTGTGAACTTTGCTGTTATCACACCAGGCCTTGGTCCTAGATACGATAAGACAATGATAGTGTCGATTTGACTTACAAGGTGCTGCTTCGGCCTACCTGCTTGTCGTTGAATCCTGGCAACCTAGTCACATACTAACCGTGATTGGCAACTCTAGCCTAGGTTTTGCGCTAAGATTTGGCACTGCAACCAATTGACCCTTCCCATCTGCCGAGGCAGCACTTACCGAGTTAGGCAAGTGTAAGGAAGCGAGCTGTTGGGTGAACTTCATCGAAATCGAAAAGCTTGGGTAGACCTATCTTCGTATTCCCACTAGCACACTGAGCTGATTAGCATTGCTACGTAATACAGTTGAGCGTTGAGATATGCAAGTTCTAGCCACCTTCCGGGGCAGTTCCTCACCTGATACTGAACGGAATGGGACCGAGGTGGAGTGATCTGAGGGGAGCTTTACTTGGTGACGGCTTGCCCATCGTGGTAGAACGTGTCGAGGACCCGATTCCGTACAATAATTCACCAAAAGAAGTCCGGGTTCGGGGTCTACAGATCCGAAATATCGGCCCATACTGATTATAGGCAAAGATTGGAGCTTCTCAAGTTGCGATTGCGTTTGTCTGTCACATTCGTGCTGTTGTTGAATAAGTATTTGATGCAACCAAAGACCCTCAATTGAAGCATCTTGCATCAAGTTCGAACACAGCATCCTGAATCAATACACATCACAATGTCAGGTTCAATCCCCCATCCCTTCGATCCTCTCAGCGGAGAGGAAATTCGTCTTGCTACTTCTATTGTGCGCAAAGAGCATGGCGATGCAGTCCACTTCCACGTCATAACCCTCCAGGAACCGCGCAAGGTTGAGATGGTCGCCTGGCTTGCCAATCCCTCCAGCGGCGCCAGGCCTCGACGTGTTGCAGAAGTTGTTATTATTGATCCCAGAGATGGCAAAGGCCATGTCTACGATGGTCTGGTCGATTTGAAGAGCCAAAGAATCACAAAGTGGGAG
>JABSTN010000128.1:0-78568 GCA_013759125.1 Fusarium sp. NRRL 53293 | reverse complement strand
CCCCTACCCCTACCCCTGTCCTGCATTTTCCAAAATTCCCCCGAGAAACCGATCACATCACGTCAAAAATCTCTCAGCTCCAGCAGGCAAGGCCTTGGCCCACGGCCATCAAGGTTCTCAGCCCACCACCACCGCCGCCGAACAGCATCGTGGGGAATAAACACAGGGCTAAACACCGCGGTCTTTTGGGTAAAATGGGAAAATCTCTGCTAGCGAGTAACCTTGTTTGCAAGCTTACCTGCCCGCGGTATCAAATCGGATTGTTGGCTGTCAACGGTGCAGTCTTGGTTTTCGGCAGGAGGATCCACGATCTGGTCCATTGCCACCGTATTTTTACCGTAACATCTCTTCTGTAAAAGGCTTCTCGTAGACATCCAGGTCATCCCAATGTTGCCCCACGGTTCTTTTTGTTCGCTGCCAAGAGTTCCGTTGGAGTTTCACTGACAAAGAGAGGACCTTGATGTTCACCTAATCCCCCACGCTAAGTGAGGTCGCCTCTCCCAGTAGCTATACATAATAAGCTTAAACATCCAGAGTTTATTCTTTTTTCTCCAGCATCATCCAATTCCTATGCAAATTTCTATCATGGCTTGTGTCAAGAGTTTCTTCGAGAGCCGTCGTGCCACTATGATCGCTGGGTCTCTGCTCTTCTTCTTCGTCGTCGCTGTCTCTGCGACGGCGAACCCAGGGGTTATCAAGAGACAGGCATCTGCCACTGCGACCAAGACTGGTATTGACTTTGAGAGCTTGACGGGCTGTCATATGCATGGTCCTACTCAGTGCGTGCCTCCTTTGTCCCTGTCGCAAGATATACTGACAGTTCAGATTCTGTATGGATGGCTCGGACGAGTATCAGATCGTTCTCGAGGCTACCATGACCAAGGACCCTCCTACGTCGTACACAGACTGCCACAGCCACGGCTCAGACACGTATGTTCTTTATTCTCACATTTTGGCACCGCTAACTGGTCAGATACTGCATGAATCCCAACGGCGGAGAAGTCAAGGTCCTCGCGGAAGGTGCTACAGCAACTACCCAGGCTGCCAAAGAAACTGCTGCCGCAAACAATGATGAGATCACTGCCGTATCAAACTGCCACATGCACGAGGCTTCTCTGTAAGTTCGCTCTTCCACTGTCGATAAAACATCCGCATCTAACAAGATCAGCTACTGCATAGGTCCCAGCTCATCCGAGTACTACGTCCAAACTACCATCACCAACACCGAGGAGTATCCCGCTCAACTCACAAGCTGTCACAGCCATGGCGAAGAAACGTGCGTTCCTCTACCATCGCCGCAAACTCCTACTAACAATTTTAGTTATTGCATGTCCGACGATGGCGAGGCTCCCATCCTCCCAGCTGCAGATGTCGAATCCGGTAAAGCAGACCCTCAGGAAGAACATTGTCACTTCCACGCCGGCGTCGAGTTCGTAGCCCCTTCGTCCCCTCGAGAATTGGACTAACTCGCGACAGACACTGCGTCGGCGGTGGCTCCGAAGAGAGCGGTGGGCCAAGCTGCGGTCGTAAAGACAGAGACTACAAGATCGGCATTCGTATTGGAATGTTGTTCGTCGTTTTGGTCGCCAGCTCCATCGGTGTCTTTGGACCGATCCTCATGTCGACGTTTGTTCCCGTGCGATCCAACCTTGTCCTCACGATTCTCAAGCAATTCGGCACTGGAATTATTATTTCGACTGCCTTTGTTCACGTACGTTTACCCACCCCCTTTGGTGGCAATAACTGACCGTTGTAGTTGTTCACCCATGCGTTTATGATGTTCGGTAACGATTGTATAGTCGGGCTGCAGTACGAAGCTACCACTGCTGCTATCGTCATGGCTGGTCTCTTCATTTCATTCCTTATCGAGTTCTGTGTTCAGCGTGCTATGCGATGGCAGTTGACCAAGAAGACCGACACCGACTCGGCTTACTTGTCACCTAAGGCTGTGGAGAAAGCCGAGATGGCCAACATTACTATCATGGAAGCTGGTATCATCTTCCACTCGATCCGTACGTCCGTCCCTCTTATTATATACCCCAGCTAACGTCTTCAGTCATCGGTATTACCCTTGTTGTAGCGGGAGACTCCTTCTTCGTCACTCTCTCCATCGTCATCATCTTCCACCAACTCTTCGAAGGTATCGCCCTCGGTACACGAATCGCCTCTCTGGGCTACGGTCAAATGCCTCTCGCTCTGGGTCATTCCCACTCCCACTCTACACCACCTCCGACCGTTGAACGAACCGGAACATCTACTATACCTTTGTGGAAGAAACTCGTCCTTGCTTCCGGTTTCGCGGTCGTCACCCCTATTGGCATGGCCATTGGTATTGGTGTTTTGCACGAGTTCAACGGAAATAACCCTACTACCTTGATCGTCATCGGTACGCTGGATGCTTTTTCCGCTGGTATCCTCATCTGGGTTGGTCTGGTTGAGATGTGGGCTCAGGATTGGATGCTGGGAGGCGAGCTCAGCGATGCTAGCCCCCTTACTACGATCTTGGCTCTGTTTGGTTTGGTTTGCGGCATGGTTCTCATGAGCTTGCTTGGCAAGTGGGCTTAAACGGTCGGTCGTTAGATTCATGGAGAGCGCGGTGCGACGCCGGTGACGTCCATCGCAGCAGTCAAGAAGATCACTCGTCGGAGATATAGAAATAAGCAGCATACGCAAACAGTATACAGCATTCAATTCTCTTGCACACTTTGTCACTCTCTGGGAGCTTAGTGACTTATGATTTCGGGAGTTACTCAAAGGTGCTATACTGAATAAGTTAAATGAACCCAATTCGCAGGGCCTTATACTCTGCCGTAATCACATCTCATCCTCCATTATTCCAAACTTGGCCTTCTCTCTAGTCTCTCTTTGCGCGCGCAGCTTGGATCTTCTTGGTCAACCCTCCGATGCCGAAGAAGATGCCAATAACCGTCTCGTTCACCCAATTAGGCAAACACGACAGAATCCAAGTCTTGGTCGCCATGCCTCCTGCGTAAAACCAGTCGGGTGAACCCCCAATCAACCCGCCCAGATACCCCTCACCCTTCAACGCAGCAGTCACCAATTTCTCCGCATACCTCTCCGTCGGCATCGTCGCCGTGCGCTGACTGAACGTCAATCGTCGCTGGAAAAAGTCATTGATTGGCATGTACAGAGAATTGGGCGGCAGAGATCGATGCGTTCGGCTGGCGATGTTGGATCGCACAGTTCCGGTGACGGCGACCATGACGCGCACGTTGAAAGGCTTGAGTTCAAGACGGAGTGCGCGGGACCAGACGTTGATGGCGCCCTTGGTGGAGGAGTAGATGGCGCCGAAGATGTAAGGGACGAGGGTGGATGTGCTGGAGATGTTGATGATGAGACCACGGGCTTCGATGAGGAGAGGCGCAAAGGTTGAAACCATCTGGATTGGGCCGAAGACGTTGACCTCATATGTTTGGCGAACATCGTCAAGGTCTGTGTCAATGGAAGGGATGGTGTGAGTTCGGCCACTGGGGAAGTTAGTTGTGCGCCATGTACTGAGTATACTGAGGGGTAAAGTTACGCATTATTGACGAGAATGTCGAGACGGCCACCAGTGAGTTCTGAGACCTTCTCTTTGCACTCTTCAATACTCTTGGCGGAGGTGATCTCGAGAGGCAAGACGCTAACGCCGGGCTTTTCGAGATCCTTAATCATGTCTGTGTTTCGCACCGTCGCAATGACATGGCAGCCTGTAAGAATAAGTTAGTACTCAATTGACATGTCCTCGATCATGCAACTCACCCTGACGATGAAACTCATTCACTAGGGAATGGCCGATACCTCCAGGCGAGCATCTACTCTCATCAGCTTCAATCCTCAACAATCTAGAGGTCAATTGCTTTACCCAGTGATGAGAACGTAAGTTTTTCTTTCGGCCATTTTGCTGACAAGTTTCCTAAATCTGACAGAAGATGTAAATTGATTCGTGGAGAGTGAGCACTACTGTAAGCAAATAATCGCGATGATGAAGCTTGCGATTGAGGTCTATTGAAGCTCTTAACTAAAGGAAAGTGAAAACATGTGAAATTGGCCCGAGCTGTTTCCCCAACTCCATCTCAAGCCGAGACCCGCGGTGGATCACGATTTGGGACGTTTCAGCCATTGAGGATCGACCTGGTTTCGCTGCCCGCGGGCTCGCGTTGGGAGGTGAGAGTGTCACTATACGATTATCGAGTGCGAATGCGAGTGTCTATCTTGATCTTATAATACAGCTTGAGCAATAAACTCAGTATTAAGGGCTCTTGTTAATTTCCCGTCTAGTTATTAAACGTATATGGTTGATGGTAGAGAGTTCTTGGTCTTTGAAGCGGGGAACATATTGCCTCGTTTACACATCCAAATGCTACCCTAGACTTTCCAATACAGAGCAAGAATGAGCATCGTTTATGAATAACCTCTGACTCAAATGGGCTGAACATGAAACACATTTACAGCATTCATGTACTTCTCTTCAAATTTTTAGAGAAGACCTCGGTGTCTATAACAGTGGGAGCTGAGACTACCTTCAAGCTTAAGATGCAGGCCTCAATTGTGGCGTTCTGGGATCTTATGAAGGATCATCGATGGGATGCAGATGAACGGCGATGGAACAACCTAGGGCAGCCGAGGTTCGTTTAAGGATCAGATCGCATGACCAGGGTAAGAAGCTGGGAATGGTTGACACCTGGATTACGTAGTTGAAAGTCCCAGAGATTTGTGCATATAATTGCCAATTCAGCGTGTTGCGCAGGGAAACATTAGACCTTGCGAACCTTCAACACCAGACGGGCGCTTTGTCGGACTTGTCGAATTCGAGACCCTTCTGACCATTTCGTAAAAAGACTTTGATGCCAATTGACGCCGACAAAGACTCCCAGCTCAAACTTGCAAGAGTATCACTGCATTATGAATCTTGCAATCCGCCGACAGCAAAAGATGAATGCAGACCAAGTGCCGAATTAGAGCCGCATCTTGTTAATACAACCCCTGAATGAACGGACACGGCAAGATATCATTTGAAGAGAATGGACTTCGCTTCGCATTTATTCCATCGGCAGCAACAAACTTTACCTGGATTGTGATAATTTTCATTTAACGCCTGCACGCCAAGCATGCAGGCTTCAAACCTTATCGCGTAAGAAAGGAGGCAGACTTGGGGGCCAGACCTTGAGCTTTGAGTTAATAGGCGTATACGGCGTGCCTTTCAGATGGGCGACCACGTTTAAGAAATTGAACGAAGCCTCATGGCTGGTGCAGATAAGAATGAACGGCTCGCTGTCTCGATTGAGAACAAATACCCTCGTGAGGCGAGATAAGAAGACACTGGAAGTTCTTAGGCAGTATAATGTAGCCTACAGCGAGGGAGGCTCTCTTATCGCAGGAAACCTCTCATTAACCGATGCATGCGAGAAAAACACCACAATCGTGACAATTCGAACAATCACTCCATCAAAGAACAGAATATGATAAACCCGTCAAATATCTACGCTAAATGGCAACCGATATGATACATCCTGTACCGTCCGTCCAAACTCCACGAGGCTATAACCTCATTCATACCCATCCAAAACCATTATTCTTTCATTCTTTTATAGACCATTAATCCCTCCATCCCGATGATATCGACGAATGCGACGAACTCAATCGCGATCTATTCCCCCGTGGATCGACAGGCGTATGCTCCATCTCAACCGCAGCACCCGTCCCGTCCATCTCGTAAACAGGCGCTGGCTCAGGCGGCAGCTCCACCGGCTCAGGAGGCTTGTAGAATCCAGCATTTGGATCCGTTGTCCCCATGGCTTGCTGTGGTGAACCCGCTGCTGACCATGCTGGCTTCGGCTCGGTAAGTTGGTGAGGCGAACCATCGCGGTTCTCGTAGTTGGGCAGCATGGGGTGCGATTCTTCGGCGTTCTTCCTGCGGCGCTGCATCCAGAACCACACGAGGAGGCCTACTAACGCTGCACCACCAGCTGCTGCGCCAACGGCTACTCCCGCTGTGGCGCCCGTTGACAAACCGGTATCATCGTTGTTGTTATCAGCGCTCGTCGTAGTAGCAGCAGCAGCAGTGTTTTTGGTGGTGCTCGCCGAATCGGTCGCCGTCGCAGAAGCAGTCGAAGAGGTAGCCGCATCAGTAGTCGTACTCGAACTCGCTCCCTTCTCCGCAGCATCCTCAAACTCCTTCTTGGTAACCTTCATCGGCGTCTGCGAATTGGAGCACGCCTTGTTCATGGTATCGTAAGTCTCATCCACATCACCGGGCGACTGCTTGCCAATGCACGCAGCGGAGCCGAGGATGAAGTCATTGTTGTAGTTGCCAAGACCGCAGAGGCAGTAGTTCAGCTCCTTGCTGTCAGCGCCAGTGCATGAGGCGTCGTCGGCAGCTTGGGAGAGACATTTCTGCGCGCCCTGGGGGTAGAAGTCGAAATTGTTGTTGAGAGCCAATGAAGGCGTCAGGAGGAGGAGGAGCGTAAACCAACGCGACGCCATGTTTGATGCCAATTGGGCGGTTGTGTTGGTTGGTGATTCTTTGGAGAGAGAAGGGAACCTGGTTTTCAGCTGGAAAAGCCACCCAACCAGGCTAATTATGCAAAACAATTGCTGATTGATCAATCATTCAAAAGCCGATAGACATTTACTTCTTGGAGGACAAAAAATTAACACTTCCCAGCCCGTATTGTAGCGAATGACAGAAAAAAAATGAAAAAGAATAACGAATGGTGATGTTTTGTTCTAAATGTTCGATGTGATGATGTAAAAAAGAGGAGAAGGGAGGGAGGAAAAAACAGGGGGGGGAGAAGACGACGCAACCGGGTTCTGGGGGGGTTTTTAGTGTCTAAATTATCGGAACCTCCAAGAAACTATGACGGAATTAGTGGAATAGCACTGCGACTATGAGCTGTTTGGTTTGGTCTGATTTAATTACCTTGGTCGATCCTTCAGTCAGCACCAAACCCATCTCAGCATCAGGCGTGAGCAACAATCGAGGATCGACCCTCCCCAGCCCCATGCGTCCATGGCGCAGTAAATCGTCTCGAGGGAGCCCTGATTGGTGATTTTCGCGCTAATTTTAGGAGGAACCGGCCGGATCTTCCTCAGCCCGGGGGCTCTGTGGCTTGTGTCGATGCTGGTTTCTGAGGGTGAGAACCAAGATAATGTCAGTCATTGTTGATAAATGGATGATATACTTATCCGTGGCAATAATATTTATCATCTGAACTGATCATCAGTCACAGCCCTACCGAAGTTCAAGGCTTGGTAAAAGCTTACATAGACTAGGTGCGTGAGGCAATCTTAACGGAAACGTTGACTCCGTAGGATCCCAAACAATCAGCCTTACCTTTTCGCTGAGCTGAGCTGAGCTGGCATGTGGGTTTCCATGCATCCACCAGGATATTGCTTGACTTCCACAAACAAGGGTATCATTCTTCTACATTTCTCCATTTTTTAAAATACACCAAATTCCATATCTCACTTCCGCCCCGCCCGCTGTCTCACCAGTCTTACAGTCGACTGAATACCTTGCCAAAAATCTCACGAGCCTTCAATAGGTTCAGCAGACATATCCGCTCGTTGTCTAGATGAGCCGAGTCGCTTGACTGTCCGCAAGGCAGATGAGCTGCAGGAGCTCCGAATTCCTTCTCCAAGAATCTGATCGCTGGGATCGATCCACCCTCGCGGATGTAGAGCGGCTTACGGGGCTTGCCAAGCTTGGTCTTGACGGACAGAACTTCTTCCTCCTTGGATTTTTCTGCCTTTTCGGGCTCTGGTGTAGCTTCACCTGATGAGGGCGACGTTTCAAAACACTCATCCCATGTCTCCAGGATGGCCTTCTCCAGTGTCTGGAAGATAGCATTGGTAGGGTCTCCAAGCCATGGTTCAGCTCTGTTGTCGACGTTGATGGTGAGTTTGTTCTGTGACTCAAGCTGAGAGAACTCATTCTCGAGGAACTTGACGAGTGCTTCAATCACGCTACCCACTTCTTGTCCTGGCACCATGCGCAGACTGATGTGGGAACTGGCATGACTGCTTACTAGACTTCCATCAGGACCAGAAACCTTGTATCGGTGGAGTGTCAGATTGGGCTCGCGCCACCTTGCCATAAGCGACTGTTTGAGCCTCTCCTCGGGACCCTTTTCAGGATTACTGCGGATCAAGATCTGGGCAATATCGTCGTAGCGCGCTTCCTCTTCAGGCGTCACCGGAAGAATGCCATCGTAGAAGCCGGGAATCTGTACCCGGTTGCCAGGGCCCTTGAGCTTGCCAAGGATCTGAGTGAGATCCGAGAGAGGCTCATTCATCATGTAGGAGCCGTCGACACCCGAGTGAATATCCGGACGGGGCGCATCAACGCAGACAGTTGTGTGCAAAACACCACGAAGACCATACGTCAAACACGGGACTTCGTCGTCTAACCAGTAACTGTTGGCAAGCAGGATGTAATCCACTTCGCCGATCAACTCCTTGTTCTTCTTGACAGCTTCCTCAAAGCCTAATGACCCAAACTCTTCCTCGCCTTCAATGAGGAAGACGACGTCGTTCTCCAGTTGCTGATTCTCCATAAGATCAGTCACCGCATACAGCGCAGCGATGATGGGACCCTTGTTGTCACTGACACCACGACCATACAAGTAACCGTTAGTTCCTTGCATCGTGAATGGATCAGTCTCCCATTTTCCTTTACGGCTGTCGGCAGCGACAACATCATAATGGCCGTAGAAGAGAATTCGCTTCCGTCTCTCAGCAGCCTCCTTCTTGGCTGAGAAATGGGCGTAGACGACAGGGTTGTGGTGTTTCTCGGTGCTGAGTAGCTCAACGTGACCGCCGAGACGTTTGAACAGAGCACCGAGATAGGTAGCTCCCTTGCGACAGTCTTCCGCAAACTCGGGGCGAGAGGAGACTGTCTTGTATGACACAAATTCTCGCAGTGACGACAGTAAGAGGTTGTCTGAAGCCTGTGATACTTCTTTCTCTTTACTGTTGCACTTATCGGTGTCTATGGACCAAATCGAGATATTGTCATCGTTGGCACCGGTGATAAAGTATTGCTTGTTCTTGTAGTTCGTGACAGCCGATGCGAGGACCTTGCCCTGATGAGCTTCCCATCTCAGGAGGCACTGATACTTCTGAGGGACGGTTCCTGAGGAGGCATGTTGGTATTTTCCGTAGTGGGTGGTACTGTATTTCTGGAAACTATTAGTAAAGAGTTGTACATGGCCGACCAGAGTACTCACGCTGGCCCAACCATTAGTTGCGGCAGTCCACAGATATCCCCAGCCCATTTGTATCGACATGATATCGCAGTCGTGAGCCTTGATGACCCTCAATCGCTGCGCGGTATCGAGATCCCATAATTCAACGATACCGTCAAGCTTGCCAGCGTAAAGAAACGAGCTGTCAAGTGCCAGAGACAGGACAGACTCGCCGTCGTCAGAGCCCAGTGTCATGATTTCTTGGATACCACCGCTGAGCTCCTCGTCATCTTCAACAGTATGTCCAATGCTCCAAAGCTTGATTGTGCCGTCACCCGCGCCAGAGATCAAGACATCATCGTCGGTTCCAACATCAACCGTTGGCCCCTTGGCCATGAGCATACAGTAGACATACCCATAGTGGGCAAAGTTCCGAACGCAGCCTGCATGCATCTCGAGGACTGTGTGTGCTTTGGGGATCAATCCCCATCGGTCGTCGTTTCGCCGGGGCGTACTTGCGCCACCACCAACAGCTTTGGAGTCGAAGAAGCGATGGTTTCGTCGATCAGGATGCTGCTGTGACTCGGGGGACACACGAGCTGTAACGTCGTTGAGGCCAACCCATTGAATGGTGGCGTTTTGTGCACCGATGTATAATGTCTCATGCTGGGGGCTATATGCAGTACAAAAGATATCGCCGACGTCGTAGGAGCCGTAAATTTCGTAAAGTCGAGTCAAGGTGCTTGGATCCCAGACATTGATGATGGGGTCTCCAGCGCTGGAAAACAGAAGTGACGCATCGGGCGATAACGATAAGGATAGGACACTACGCTTGTGGGCTTGAACGCGGCGGACTTGGCGGAATGTGTCAAGAGACCATGCTACAATCTCTCCGTCTTGTGTACCGGCATAGATCGTCTCATGTTGTGGACTCACGGCGAGAGCGAGGACGGTGCTTGTATGGGACAAAGAATGGACGAGGTCGGGGCTTGTGGCAGGATCTTCAGGGGCTTCGAGGGGCGAGAGAATCGGAGACGAGGGACCTGGTGACATTGTCGGTGATACCGTCCGTGAAGGCATCGTGAGGGTGTCTGGAAGCTGCTTGTTAGCTTGGAGGTCGGAGCAGCGGTGGAGGATGTCGAGGGAGGGGCAGACAGGGGTCTCGAGGAAGAAGATGGCGTGCGAAGTGATTGCTTGCGACAAGGCAAATAAAGATAAGAGAATGCGTATTTTGACACAAGAAACGCACTCTTGATTATCGCCAACTTGAATACAATTATCTGTGGTGTTGTGGATAAGCAAGATAACAAGAGTCAGCGCTGAAGCTCCAGCGCCGAGACCGCTCAGAAATTGGGCCAGGTATGACGCGATTGCGCAATCGCCAGATCCAGGGTCTCTCCCTATTCTCCCTAGCAAAAAGTTCAGGAAATGAATCAAAGCTTCAAAAAAGCACAGACGAAACCGCAGAGCTCGATTGTGTCATTTTTGGTTGAGTATTCGCAATTGAACACCTTAGAGTGTTGAGATTGTCTCTCAATTGCTGGCTATCATGGGCAAATACGCCACAGCCTTTTGTCATGTTGGATCATTGATTGGTTGATGGAGGAGTGCACAGCCACTTGGCCAGCCTTGGGATCAATAGCCACACGATCCGGCGCCCCGTAAATCGGCACTAGCCTGTAGGGGAATATTGTTGATTGTAAGTCAGAAGAGGCCTGAAGACTTGCCCAAGACGTGATGAGAATTGCGAGAAAAGGAGGAGATATTTGGGTAAAATTTGAATGGCTTAAGTCACTCGACTTTGATTATATGTTCGACAATGGATGAAGGATATACGGGGATAGGAGGGACATGACCCATTCGTCTCAAGTGCCAACGATATGAGAGCAACACTTACCATCGTCAGAATTGACCAGTAACTCCACGGCCTGCCTCTTCTCATACTCCAATATCTTTGCACATCCCGTACAACCACCACCATTCAGAGAAGAGTCAAACATGATCACAACGCTCATAACAGCAGACAATAAAAAAGGTCTTCAGAAAAAAGATCAATTAATGGAGAGAAGAAAATACATGTAAGAAAAGAGGAATAAGATAAGACAAGACAAGACAAGACATGAGCTTCTGCCCCCCAACATAACATAAGGCAAGGGAACCAGGTGACCTGTACGACCTGTACTGTATACGTGTGCGCGTCTCAGAGACAGATACAAAGCAACAGAGAGACATTGGGCTCACCGATATTTTAGGCCACCCCTGATCCTGATCCTGATCCTGAGCGTCTTCCAGCCCGGCTGCGGCTTGACATGGGTCCGGCTGTTGGCGATATCGGGCGCGGGACGGACGGGAGCTGGCCTAGTTTGGGCTGGGATAAGGGTGCATGCGCTTGAGCCGTCGCATCGGGAGTGAGCATCCTTGTTATGGTCACATTCAGGCCTTGGCTGGCGATTTCGTTCGTTTGATGTAACTAATTGTTTATATTTCTATCTAACACTGTATTCTTCTATTCTGTTCTATTTAAACCCCAATGATTCCTGTCTTACATCAGTTGCGCTATAGGGCTTGCTCACATCATATCTATTCCCGACCTCTCCGGCCATTGGCGCTTCTTTACCCCAGATTCCGTCAGACTGGCACCAACGATCGCCATGGTGGCACGACACTCTGGCTCTGGCACACACTCTCGTCATCAACACGTTTAGTCCATCGCATTCTCTATTATCAGCACTAAGATGGCGCATTCTCATCCTCTTATTGAAGGACAGTCCATGAAAGGCTACAGTACTTGTTGGCCCGACCAGTGGCCGAAGTGCCTCATATGTGCCTTAAATATCATGGCTATATTGCCCTCCGATGTCTGCAACTTCGATGCTGTCGCGAACTAGACCTCATGAGTCATTGATCATTAATCCTTTGCCATGCCCGCTTGCCCCAGATGCCATGCTCGGCCGCTTCTTCTTTGATGCTAAAGGTGGTGAGTGGCCTGGCATCCCTCGTTATCCGGTCATTAGCATTTTTGAACATCGCCTTGCTTGTGGTAAGGAACCATAGCCATATTTTATGGTATCGGAGCTTGAGGCTCGAACCAAACTTGTTGTCTGAAATATGACAGTGTAGGTCTTATGTGTTGTATATAGTCTTCCAGAGTTTCCACGGACAATGTTGGATGCCGGTTTCTTTGGGTGCTTCCAGGTCACTTCTTTATGTGACTCCCACCATTCTTTAGACCCCTTAACAATGAACGCCGTCTTGCGGGATTCAGTCACAGCTAATACAACATCCTTTGAGCAGATGTTTTCTTGCTTAGTTGACTCATCCTGAATATTCGGATTTCCTCAATTCAAACTTGATGTCAGCCATAGCTTTGGCATCATATCAGTCCCGAAGAGCATGGAGTGTCCTTCGGGTTCGGCGAATCTCTGGTTGAGGCCCGTATCCTACTCAAAGTCCACGCCTACGAATTTTCCATTGCAAGCCGCGGTGAAGAAGCGGGAGCTAGGACATACGACAGCTTTGCGGACTTGGTATATGTCATTTGGGCAGGTGATGATGAGGTTTAAGTATGCGCCGGATTCGTAGAACGCGTCAATAAGATGGCCTACCATAGTTGAATTGAACTGCTCGCATATCCTAGTCAGGATACTTAGGTACACTGAAACGATATGAAGATAGCCTTCTGCCTCTTCTCGAGTGAAACCACGCTTTATCAAGTCCTTTCTCAAGGATGCCCTGACTGACTCCCAGAACGTCTCCATTGCTTTTTGTATAGCCTGTGACTTCGAAATCCACTCGGCGTTGTTGGGACCGGTTGGAAGCCTGCTTTCTAGATACCTAACGAGCTCTCTGTAACTCCATCTTTATGCCCTGCTACTGAAGGATCACTCACACTGCGGATAATCTCCACCGTCTGAAGTTACGTTATCCTATGTCCAAGATCGAACGCATCTCCACTCTTGGCTGCCCCAGCAACGATCAATAGATCGAGTTCTTGACGACGAGCCGGTGGCAGAGGGTGAGCTTACAAGATACCGACGCTGAACCAAGGCTTGTGGAGCGGCCTGTGATCGTGGGGCGACATGCGATAAAAGAAAGGTTCCTGGGCGTCGTACCAATCCTCCAGTTCTGGTGGGGCTGTCCAAGTATCCAGTTCAAAGTCTGAGAGGAAAATACGGACAACAGAACTTAGGATATCTAATCTAAACGACGTGAAGATTTAGTTAATGTCTGGACATTGGTGGCGGTGACTTGGGGGCGTGGCAATCGTCACGCCTCAGACTCGCCTCAGTACTCTTGGTCGGAGTGTCCTTGGTTGGAGTATCTTTGCTTGAGTGTTTTTCGGGGTCATCTCTTACGATTAATCCCACCTCAATGTACTCCTATGTCATCTTTGGGCTGCGGATAAACTCATCTCCTTTGGGCGCCTTAGGGCATGGGGTGACAGCAGGTCTATAAATCCGGATTATATTGATCATTAGAGTTCTTTATACAGCCGGCCGGTGCCAGTCTTCTTTTCTTCACCAGAGCGCTTCCGGGAGAGAAACATGGTGTAGACGGTGCCTTTCTTAACGAAGATGGCTGATTTGATCCCGGTTTTCTCCAGATGAGGCCAGAGTCGCTCGCCCCTGGGGCACAGATAATGACTTTCTAACAAAAGGCGAAGCCAAACAGCCCAGATCACTTCTCGTGGGTTTTGTTGGACGTCCTTTATCCGAAGCTTAGGTGGGAGGCTTTGAGTACTTCTGCTGAGGCATGATGTACCCTCTAGTGATACGAGCCAAGGAAGCATTCGGTGACAGGTTTCCAGTTCAGGTTGGGATGAATAGGAGAGACCCATAGTCGTCACAGAGCCCGCACTGAGGAGAGGTGGGAGCCATGTGAATCTCGTGGATCGTGACATGGCGGCTCAAGTTGCCCCAATCCCCAATGCAGTAACCAACATCATCGTCATACTCCAAGTCGTAAACCCTGGAGTAAGCTGAGATGGCCATTTCGGAGCCCTTTTTATTATCGTCGGAGAGGTCGTTGTAGACGGCTGTCTAACTGACCTTGTTGTGTTTTGCGTACTCGAAACGGGTGAGGCGTCATGAGTAGTATAACGATGCCATCTATGCATTTATTGCAGCTTTGGATCATTTCCTTCCCTCCAAGGAGTATAGCTAACTATACCAAGATAACAACCCCGACAGTTGGGATGACCATCTCAGCATGTGGCTTGACTTTAACGTCTTCAGCAAGATCCAAGTCCCGGAGATAACTTGCTTTCCACAGTGTCATTTGTAAACATAATGGATCCTTTTCACAACCTCCACCAAAGCCAATTCCACCGAGTCTTCCAAACCCTTGATCCTCGGCGTTATTTAGGCGGAACCTTTATGGACACCTTCCACACTGTTCTTTCCGCTCTTCAGTCAGCTGTTCTGTCGGAAAACACCTGTTTTCGTCAATTGAAAGGCTTGAACACAGCCATGGAGTTTTCTGATGAACGAGAGGTGACATATTTATCGAGTTGTTCTTGATATAAGGTAGCGTAAATTCCTGTCGTGACAAAGGCTTTATGGTGGCTCACCAGCCCTTCTATAATAGCTTGTTCTACTCCTTGTGATATGCGCGGTGACTCTCTGTTGCAACCTTTTGGCGTCATCGGGTTCTATTCCGTTTTCGAAATGCATTGTGTCGCAGCTGTTGATTGCCACTTCGTATGCAGAGCTCCGCCCGATTTGCCTTCCGTATGTCGTCTATGATGATCATGTGCGTGGAGAGTTGCCAGACAAGCCTCCCTTTGTTACATGAGTTGATGACATGTAGGGGCTGGAGGTTAATGGCACATGAACGAGGGGGCCAGCCTAGTGGAACACGGCTGAGGCGGGCAGTCAGGGCGGTGCTGTCGGAGCATATGTGGCATAAGGCACTGTATGATATCAACACGCTAAAGTCTTGACGAGCTGGTCCTGCATCGCCAGAGCTGCTGCAGCTCGGGTCATTGTCTCCCGGATCTCTCCTGTGTGACATTCGGCTTACAACCAGAACAACACATATATACAATGGACTTTTGAGCCCCAGGCAATAAATCATTCCTATCCTGTATGTAGCAAGTACCGAAGATAGTTGATGAAGTCGTCAACAGTCGGGGAATATGCTGTGGAGTCAACCTTTTGCTGTTGTCGTTGTATATTGTTGAGATAAGGGAGTAGCAGACAGTATGCCCAAGCCATTCAATGTCTTGTAGAGACTCTTTGGGGTATCTGTATACTTTCAAGTTGCTAGAAATACATTAAGGCTGCCAGCAAGAACCATCTATGGAGTGATCAACCAAGGACCAGACTGTGTGCTTCAAAAGGTCGTGGATGTAGCACATCTATCCGTTCCTCGCGGCACTTATCCTAGCCTCACTAGGTCGACAATCAGGACATGACGATCGAACTCTTACTGGTAAGTTCGTTTGAAGCGCATTTGGCGATTGCTGTTGCTGTCGTTGAACTCCGCGATCGTGTTGCGGGACTTCGCGAAGATAGTCCATAGGGTTTCTAACCTGTCCTCCAAAGCGGCATACGATAGGATAGGTCATCGTTGTCCTTTGGATCCTATACGAGGCCGTGTAGACATAATTGCCCTTTCACGCGGTATATTTCATGCCGAGTAAGCAGCCATAGGCTAGCACGACGAGTCAGAAGGCCTGATTCGGGGTCTCTTGAGAATATGAAGGTTTATGTGGGAGCGAAGTTGCGAAGTGCAAACGGAATGCAAGATCGAGATTACGTCTAGAGTTATATATCGTCTTGATCTCGTCTTTTGTCTAGTATATATGGTAGGCGCGAAATTCCGTTGCCAGATCATCTCGCTGGACAGTCGAAGCATGAAAGTGGTGGTATACCTGGTGTCTGTATACCTTTTTTCTACTCATCTGACCGGTCACCGCCACGTTGATTGATGAAAGTGCGAAAGTCTGGATGGCCAACCTTCATCAGTGAGACTATACTTCTTAATGAGGGCGTCAATGTTACTGTGAAACTATTTGTGCACTTTTGCAGGATGCCCTGGAGAGCGAACCCCAGTGAAGGCCAGTGTGGACGAATCATTTAACACCTGCGCAACCCGATCTTGTTTCTGAGAGAGTTGTTCCAATGTTACCATTGGACTTGGCCGTGGGCTTCGTGAAGCGATTGTTGACTTGCTTTCTCTCTTACAAGTCGAGAGCGACAGGTGAGCGGACTTACTGACGCATAGCAAGGCAGAAATGCACCACGAACATATTCAAGAGTATTGACCCTAAGCCGAGCAGTGTGTATGTTGTTGGACCGGCCTGGAGGCTTCTGCGATCTCGGCATCGCTGCCGACGTACGTAGCTGAACCACTTCTTGAAGGCATATGTGGTGTCCTTAGATAATACTTTCTTCATATCTCAGCGATGCTAGAAATGGCGGTTGAGATATATGTACACGGCAACCAGTCTTTGTGGTAAAACCCCTATATAAAGTGATTGGGAGGTATTTGACAGAGCTGAGACACGGCCATTGAAGGGCTGAATGTTCCAGGGCCGCAAATGGTTACACACGAATGTTATATTTGTTGTGTATGTGGCTAATGAGCCATGGTTGCGATGGAATCCCAGTCCTCATTGTCGCTGGTTCTTCTGCTCGATTCCTCGCTGGCACCCTGATCGGCCACCATACCAGGTCCAGCCTCCTCCTCATCGTCGGTATCCCCACTGAATATATCGGAATCGCTGTAGCCTGAGATTATAAGGTCTAGGTCGTCGGGGAGTGCAAGACCTTTACGCGTGGCATAGTCCTGTAGGATGTCCGTGTTCATGCCGTTGACATTATGGACGGCGTTCCCAAGTAGAATCTGAGGCACGATAGCCTTGCCACTGGGCAAGACACTCCGTCACCACAGCTATATATAATAAACTTTGGTTTTCTCAATCGTGGCTAGATTGTGCCAATTCGTGCTTTGAGTGTTCTTGCTCAATCCTGATCGTCGAGGCGAGAACACTTGAGGACTGTCCCATGTCTTTCGTTCCATGTTGCCATTCACCTGCGCAAAGCCAGGACATAAGCTTCTGTTTCGTAGAGCTTCCATTCGAACTTGCTTATAACACAGCGAAAAGTTGCGCTGCTGGTCTGCCTAGGGCCGCCTTCCACTTCTCCATGTCTAGAGGTACATCGTGTAACAGGAGTATAGACTTCAACACTTGTAGCGCATGCAATGGGGTGGAAGATGCGGTTGACAATCTCGATGCATCAGTGCATCCCGCTCTGCGATATTCTTATGAACGCCTTCTGTCACAGGTCGTGTAAGTCCCGGTCTTTCATCAAGTACTTCCGAAAGAGGATTATCAGCTGCATTTTCCGGATCCTCCTCAGGATCTAGATTTACTGGTCTGCGTCTGCTGAGCAGAGCAGGGGTCATCACCAACGAGGGTGATGAGAACTGTCTTGTTGCTGAGCGTGGTATGGCGCCTGGATCACTTCCGATTGACAATGACACTTTCAGAGAGGTGAGGGAGGGTGCTTCAGGTCCTCAACGGTAGCGATGTTCACGGAGACTGTGGCCTTTCCTTTCTTTGGGCGACGAATCTCTCCGAGAACAACATGGCAACTCCTTGGCGCTCACCTGGGAAGCCCCTTGACTGCCGCACTGAGTGGTTCAGCATACAGAGGCTGTGGATACAAAGTCGCTGCAGTGAGTGGACGTTGTTGAGGAGCCTGACGTAGCATATCCCATCTTTTTCCCGGCCGGCTACTTGCGTTACTGAGGAGGGAGTCTTGTCTAGCCCTCCTCAAATTCTTCACCATCGCCTGTATCCTCAAGATGTCAATCATTGAGTAGTACTTTGAAACTCGAGAGGGAGGAGGGAACCCATGGTGAGAGATTCCTGGATGGGATGGCAATGGGGAATGAAAGTATCGCTATGGCTTGAGAGTTGATGTTGTTGTGAGAGTTTACTGTGAGGAAAGCCAGGAAGAGTAAACAAGAGCTGTAGCGTTGAGGTTTATGATTGGGATGGCATTCAGCATCTTTCCAAACTTGGTGGACAGCGGAACGAGTGAAGGGGGTAAGGCATCTTGCTCGTTTTGGAGCTGATTCAACTTTATCTGGCAGGTTGGTGGCATGTATATATACAGCATGAGTCTCGAAATGAGATGCCAACCATATTGTACGGTTAACACTCCAGTCTCCCGTTGTTGTGTAGATCTACTCTCCGTTTGACAACTCCAGACTGAGGCTCCAATGTTAGTGCAGGTGCTCAGGAAGGCAAGGTATGGGACAACGTACTGATAGCGATGCTACACCCTGTTGTAAATGGTCATTTATATATAGCCCGAGACATGGGCCGTCTTGATAGTCGGGGTCTCAGGCCCGCGAGACCCTGTCATCTCTCGCAGCAACGCTGGCGCCATCACAGAGATAGATGCTGATTGTGATGTCCACAGGCTTGAGAAACCAGTATGGTCTGCCCAAGAGATTCACAGAAGATACTGATCTGGGATTTGTATGTCGGTCTCAGGTTTCTTCATCGATGAAATGATGATTTAGTATATATTATTGAGTTGTTGTTGAATAAAAAGAAGAAGGGAGCGTATCGGAGAAGAAGGGGGTATTTATACTTATACCGGGACACATGCAAACTCATCCATTATATTCACAGAATGGCAGGTCAACGACGCGTCATCTTCAAGGCATCTATCCAAACCGATTTACCATTTTTGCGCAAATAAAAAGGGAGACAAGCTGACAATCGCTGAGTAAATGTCTCGTTTAGACATCTTCGACGAAGCAAAGACGAGACTAGCGACAACATCATCACCACAAACTTTGCGAATAAGACGCAAGTTGTCTGCTGTACTATCAACCCTATATATTTGCTCAAGCATGTTTCTTATAAGTTGGTGCTTCAGGTCAATTAATTCGCAAGCATGGACAAGCTACACTACATTACTGTCAAGGCAACACTGCATCCACAAGCAGAGGACAAACATAAAAACGCTGCGTAGCAATCCTCACAGCTACAAAAACACAAATTACTTTGGGCAAACAAGGGGATGCAGTAAAACTTAGGGCCTCTATCCTAGGTGATAAAAAGCTTTAGGTAAACTTAACATAATTTAGTATATATTCAGGGGATCTTAGAGGATCTTAGACCAAGTACTTTTAGCACCTCAATTTAACGTCAGAAGTCTTGTTGCACCCTGGGGGCAAGCTACCTTAGCTTGCTTCAAACTTGCTGTCGGCTGTGAGGTCTTGGACGGGTTTCGGCAAGCAATGAGTGGACAACATTGAGGCAAACAGACATCTTTGCTCAACACCACTGTAGGTAGTCAGGAGATCACACCAAACAACAGTAAATATCACAAAGCAAAGGGCAAGCAGCCACACACAACCGTACACCAATCACGACGAAGCAATAGTCACGCAATCCAAGCATGTTAGCTCGGCCAACGCATCCATCGTCAATCTGCATGGTGACAGACACTTCACATCTCGCTTACAAACCCCCACCAAACCTGATATCATCAAAATGCCACGACAAATGTCACAATCTTTGGACAATGGCACACAAATTAACAATCCAAAAAAGAAGCATAAAACTTCTCATGTATTGATTGGTATACATGCCCCTCAGGGCTACCTAAGTACAAAAAATCCCAACCCAATGCAAACAGCTCCGTCATCTGTCTTCCGTGCGTCATGCAATAATTTCCACCTCCACTCAAGCGTGTGCAAGAGCAATCTTTCATAATATTCATAAAAAGGAAATGAAATAACAAAAAACAACAAAAGTGAATAAATCGCTGGTGGGAAGGGCATTCGTCTTCGCCCATCCATGGTCTTTCTGTACTTGAAGAAGAAAAAGTCCGTCATGTGATGTAAATCTTTGTCTCGTCTACCGTAGATGTTGGCATCCACCGGTCTTTAAAATGCGCCAGGGTAATATGCAAAAAGAAAATGAGATAAAATGTGTAATATGAGGGGGTATTAAATCCCGCGAGATCGTTATGCCATGACAAGTGAGCGCTCCTTCTTCTCCTTGTTCTTGAAGAGGGCCTTGAGCATGTTGCTGTTGTTGCGGTTGACCTTGGGTCGTACAGTGACTTGCGATTCGTCGTCTCGTCGGCTGCTGCTTCGGCTGTCGATTGACCTTGTCTCGATCCTCTCGGAACGCTTGCTCCTTGATGAGCGATGGCTGCGTTCACTGTCGGCGATGCTCTCTGCGTAATCCTCACGTCGTGTACTCCTGTCGTCATCATCACGACGACTCCTGTGGCTGCGATGGCTACGGCGGCTGTCGTCTGTTCGGTGAGTCTTGTGACTTCGTGAGCTCTCGTGTGTTTTACTCGTTCTTGTGCTTCGGCGGGACTTTGTGTCGAAATCATCTCCGCCATAACGGCTTCTTGTCTCCCTATCGGCCAAGGGTGTGATAAGCTCCATGTCGACTTCACTCTCATCCTCTCCACATGGCACAATGCCTCGTCTCCAGGTCTCAATTGAACTCAAGTCGTCATCAAGGATGAGGGCCTCATCGACACCTGGGCCATACTCGACTCCGTACTCGCTCTGGGTTCGCAGAGGTGCAGGACGATCCATAGGCACGCCCTCATACGCCAAGGCCTCCCGCGCCGCCTTCTCCTCCTTCATTCTCTGGAAGATCTTCCATCCTCCGAAGCAGATAACAGTGACACCAGCAGCGATACTCGTGCCAATCAAGAATTGCGGGGACGATAAGAGAGAAAAGACAGCTGGCGATCCACTCTTGAGAAGACCCAGAAAAGCGGGCGATGTCTTCTTGACCATCTTTGACAACTCAGCAAGCGAGAGCGCAACGGCCGCCGCATGGTCTGGGTTCTTCTGGAGCTCGGCCATTGTCGTTGTAGCCGAATGGTGGATACATTTAGCTTCGGTTAGGAGACCCTCGACGCGGTGAACAAGACCCATGGCCTGCTTCTCATCATAGTACTGCGGGTCCAGATCGGTGCGGTCCTTCAGATCGGGGGGAACGCTTCCATAGGCGAGGTCCATGTCGATTTCCTTGCGCGGCCTCATCTGTACTAGTTCTCCGGTCGATCGGTTTCGGGGCACCATAGGGCCAGCGCCGTAGGCAGAGGGAGCCATGCTGCGCTGAGGCATGGCAAGCTCCATGGGAATCTCCTTGTATACAGTTCGGGTGGGAGCTTTGCTGGGAGCTGTGGCAGAGATTTCGGTGTGTCTCTCGAGGTTATCAAGAGTCAGCGCACGGCGACTGGCAAAGTCCTCTCGAGGGTGTCGCGAGTGGACGCTTCGCGATCGGCGACTGCGTTGTGAGCCAGCTTCGCTGCGCTGGTCACCAGCGCGAGGAGGATAATATCGGGAGCGGTCATCTTCGATGTGAAAATGTTCTACAGGAAAGGCTTGAGGCTGAGCATTGACGTCGAAGGATTGAGAGCGCTGCACACCCTGCTGGGCTTTGATCTCTGCCTTCTTGTCTTTGTAGTTGCCCTGAGCTTCCTTGAAGATGGAAAAGAGCTGCTTGCCCTGGGAATTGTTAGCCACGGTTGGAAAGCGCAAGCGCAAAGGGATGACGAACGGTCTTGATAATCTTGCCGGAGTTGTTAACAATGGTGATTGTCTGTTCGAGGGCCATGTTGGGCAGCGGTGTAGGTTTTGTAGTCCTGCTCTAAGTCGCAAACGTGCGACGAGGTGAGAGCAAGAAATTTAGATGCGCGGGATATAGGTATGTCGAAGGGAGGAGGCCAGCTCTCTCTATTTGTCTGTCGGAATGTCTATCTCTGGTTCGTGATGAGACAGACAGACGAGACAGGACAATATAAGGAGCTGATGCTTGCCAATGCGACAGACTCAGACTCAGACCGCAACGAAGTTGACGAGGTAGATACAAGGACAAGGGCAAGCACGAACAACGCCCAGCCCGTTCTTGAAGGATACGATCCGATCAAGGACTAGGATCCCCTTTACAAGAAATAGGGAGCGCGATGGAATAAATGATTCACGCTTTCCCGGTTCCCGCGGTGGGAATGGAATGGATTGATGAGCTGAGGTTGATCCGCAGTGGGGGTGAGTTTGAGAGATCAAAAAAGTGGGTGGGGGGAAATGGAACACAAGGATGAGAAATGGGTAATCCGAGAAAAATATGAGGTCGGTCAGCTTCCTTGCTTTGTACCGACCGGTATAACCACTGAAAGAGGTAGCCCAGAGCGTTGCGGTACAGCGGCCTCCGGGGGTTCAATTGCAGGGGACTAGCTCGCTGTGGCTCAAGAGACCGGAGCACGTAAGTTAGTTTCTCTAGGCGGTGGCGCCGGGGAACAGAGAGTTCGGTCCACTTGATGGAGATGGACGAGGGAAAAAAAGGGTCTTGTCTAGGAGGCAGCTGGAGCTGGAGGGGAAAACAGGTGAAAGTGGAAAAGCTAAGCTTGTTGGAGGCGGTGGATTTGTCGGTGAGGAAAACCCGGGAGTAGAGGGGCAGGGTAATCCCAGATTTGAACAAGAAAGAGCAATAAGGTGAGTGAGGTAGAGAGGATAAAGAAGAAAAAAGAGGAAGAGGATGGGGAAAGGGGTTGATAAGTGGTTATACAGAATTGGTATGTACTGTAAGTAGGTGTCAAATCAAATAAATCCCCCGTGGGCAGATGGACATGCAGAAGGTGCATTCACATCAATCACTATGGTTTGAGTTTGTCCCAAGGCGGCAGAGAGACCATGGCATGGATTGCAAGGGATGGATGGATGGATGGGTTGGGCTGTTAAATGACGGGTTGGTTAACTGGACTGGACTGGACTAATTATCGAGACCGACTGGCTGATGGTGATTCTCAGGCACAGTAGCTGTAAGCGAATAGGCCCAGAGTGTGACAAGCTGCACGATGATGAGGTCGTGTTACAGTTGGATCCCGCATCGCATTGCAGATGGAGATTTGGACGATGTGATCAAGATATTTGACTCAATCAACCGTCCATCTTTGAACACTACGGTATGACGAGCGTTGTATCTGTCCAGAGTCTCTTGCTCGGTAAATCTCGTGTCACTCACTGTCCTGTATCGTGTACGTAGACTCAGACCTGAATCTCCAACACGATACCGAAATCACAGTCCCTCGCAAGTTGACGCCCATATCGTCTCACCTCCATCACCTGGAGTCTCTGCCGATTGGTCCCAAGAGCCCACCTCCTTCGTCAGGCGCCTGTGCATAGCATCCCAACAGGGCGCATCCCTGTTTTTTTCGTTCCTCTCTCTCTCGAGGCCCGCTAAGGCTCGCAGCGCGCGCCAATTCGCATCACACATGTGGTTTGTCTAGCACCCTATCAAATACTGACAGGGCGTGCCCGTCCGCCTACGTAGGTGGTATCGAGACTCTCGATACCGACAATTGGGGAGGAACTAGAAGCAGGAGAACCTGGGAGAAGGAAAGGAAGAAAAGAAGATGGCTGGTCCGGCATGCGGGGATGCGTTTCCGTACGAGACGAGATGTGAAGGCTGTCGATCTTGTGCTGCCGGGTGTGCCAGGATGTTCCCTCTTTGTGTTGGTCACGGGGATGAAAGAGAGCGTACGGAGTAGCATGAATCTGGAAGTTGAGGTCAAGCCCAATCAATGGCTGAGCCACACTTGGCCAACGACTGCTGTGGCTGACTCTAGTCTCCTCTCTCCTCTTGTCTTTCAGCTGGCCTTGTCACACTTCTTCCCCCACGGAAGGTCTCGACTCGCAAGTCAGATGCTTACAGATGAGCACTATCATCAGAGATATTTTTTTTGTCAAGGCCACATAAGCCTGTGGCAAAGCAAAGTCTCATCCATCGTACTCAGCTTCGAATAATCACTCACTGCCACAATTTCTCGTCTCTGCCCAAAGAAACACATGGGTCGATAACAACACAACAAACCAACCCAAGAAGAGACATTTGCTCGGATTGAAGCAGACGATGCCATGTGGCAGTCTCCCCAGGCTAGGCTAGTCCCCTACGGAGAAAAAGGAAAAGCAATCATTAGTCTAGCCCTCCCGTGGCAGATCCTGCTCCTCCGAATGGTATGGGACTGATCGGCGGGCTTGGCTCACCCTAGACCTGTCTTGAGTGAAATAAACAGGAAAAGCTGCGTTGAAGGCCTCAAGACGGGATATGTATCTGACCTTTGCTCCACTTGATGTCTCATGTCGTGGTTCACTACGACTCTGTCTTATTTCAATAGCTCGTCCAGTTTGTGGTGGCTTTGTTTTAATGTTTCTTGAGCTGTCAGTCATCATCATCGTCAACGTCAGTCAGGCTTTGGTCCGATTGTCGGGGTCCCCAAGATTTCACCCCGCAACTTGCTTGAGCTTGTCTTGGCAAATACGTAGGTAGCACTCAAAGGGTCATGAAGAGTTCCGATATGAGCCGAGTCATGAGAAGGTTACAGTTCTCAGTAATAGAATTGACTTGCAATAGCCGGAGATGCTGCGTTCAACGTCCAACACAGCAGAGAGTAGTATATACCCTATAACTTGATACCGTTAAAGTTGCGCAATCCCTGCCTCGTCGACTCAATCACCCCATCGAACTACCTGAATCGAACCCCGGATCCTTCTTAGCCCAGATCACGGACAATCATGTCATCTCAATCCTGTCTCTAAGCCCCCAATTCGATTCAATTCCTCCATGTCAACAATAGACATGACATCCAATATCTTAACCATCGACCACTGGAAAAAAGCAAGTAATAAGCAATTCCATTCCCCGCGTCAATCAATTCCGGATATCCGTAGTGTCTCCACCAAATTATCCCGCACCATCGGCATTCGTAACGCAACCTCACATCATCAATCACATCAGTAGAACAAACCATGTCCTCAATATCCTCCCTCTGTTCCGCGCTGCAGACCTCCACGACACATGTCGTAGACGGTCTGCGCAACTTCGTCACGTATTATCCGCAGGCGAGGCTGGACCTCGCTAGCTTGTCCCGGGAGCTCGCGGAGCTGCAGATGGTAGCAAGGCTGCTGCATCACAACGCCCAGGCTCTGGAGTCCGGAAGCGCGCGGCTGCCGGGAAGGTTGGATGAGGCGATCAAGGGGGTTGTTAGTGAGGCTGGGGAGTTGTTGGAGGAGGCGGATGACGCGTTGGATACGGGAAGGACGGCAGAGGAGAGAACGCCCTCGTGGTTGGAACACACTGCCGAGAGGTTGTCGCCCTTTGCAAAGTTGCTTGAGGGTTTGAGAAGTGCCATGAGTCTTGGGCTTGACTGTGTGTTACTGCAAGTTCCCCTTGTTCCATTTTGTAAGATGTTCACTAACATTCTCATAGAGCCATCAATTCTCAGCCTCATGATGGTGAGAGAGAACTTCCCGGCTACAGCAGCTCTCAGATTCTTCAAGAGGCATCAACTATCCGCTCACGATTCCTCCAAGAATCAGACAGCGAAGACCCTCGCGTTGAAAGCCAACGATCCATCATTACAGAATTCATCGAAGCTACTCAAGGCTTTATCTCTGAAAGCTCATCTGCTGCTCCACCACCAATTGATGACGCCGAGAGTCGAGATCACAGCAACAGCAGCATCGCTCATCCAGAGTACGTCTCCTCTCACAGGTATTCCTCAGTATATTAACCTCTCAGAACAATTGCGTCGTCTCCTCACTCAGAGACGAATGAGCCGCCTATTCCGGACTACAACGCCATCGGTATAACCTCTACAACGCCCCTCCGCATCTCACTCCGCCACCTCGCCAAGAAAGAACTCTCCAACCATGAAGTCGTCGAAACCGCGTATGTATCTCGCCACAACGCCCCCGCAATCGCAATTTCAACCCTCGAGTCCCCTACGCGATTCTACGACACAAAAGCCAATCAAGTGTCCTGCTTGCAGAATCAGCACGGCGTCAACATGATCTTCTCGCGCAATGGTCGTCAGTGGGCATATCTTAGCGAGGAGGACGGCAAGGGTCTCAATGCGGCGAGCCATGATGGCATCAACTTCAAGAAACCGGTTGTTTACCTTGGCGACTACATTAATGGACGGAAAATCGCGGTTTGTAAATGGCCTGGTGGAAAGCCACTTGCGTTCTCGCAGGACGGGAACTGGCTTGCGGTGGGAAGCACGAGAGGTCGGGTTGGGCTCATGGACTGCAGTGCGAATGTCAACAAGGCGAGCGTTGTGATTCCATGTCATATGGATGAGGTTACACACGCTGTGTTCACACCAGACAGCAAGCTTCTCATCACACAGTCTCGCGACGGCACGATTCGCATAACCAACGTAGAAACCCGCGCATCGATCGCCAAGCTCGAGGCCGATACATGGAAGAAGCCCGTATTCCTCGGAACGTCGCCCGATGGAGAAGTCATCGTTTCGGTATGGGGCGACACGGTGTTCCACTGGAATCACGGCACCGCAGCCCTCGAGTCGTACAACCTCAGCGGGCGAAGAACACGCGAGGGCTGGCCCATCGCTGTATCGGCGGACTGTCGCTTCTTGTGCTGTAGAACAGATGACGGTGTCGATGTAAGTGATATGTACTCGGGGAGAGTGCTGTATACGATTAAGTTTCAGAGCGGGTTTGTCACGGCGGCGTCG
Organism: Fusarium sp. NRRL 53293; assembly: GCA_013759125.1. NCBI lineage: Eukaryota > Fungi > Ascomycota > Sordariomycetes > Hypocreales > Nectriaceae > Fusarium > Fusarium sp. NRRL 53293. Next base: position 51,840 of record JABSTN010000128.1, on the reverse strand, counting down.
TTTAGTTGGGATGGGAAATACTTGATTCTTGGAAAGGCGGCGTCGGGAATGGGACTCAAGATGGGGACTTCGACTTTGGATGTTTGGGAATTGGTATTCTAGGCGTTTAAAATGGGCTGTAAGTTGGACATATGTACGCTACGCAGAAAAGTTATGAGCCAGAATTTGACCTTGATGTTTGTGTAAGTTACCCATTGAAGTTATGATTCATTGAGAGCATTGCCATATTTACTCAACCTCGCTCCACCTCGCCTCAAGCATCTCTATCCTCACAAGATGCCCTCCACCCATGACCTTCGCCGCAGCCTCTCTGGACTGCCTATCGTACGAATACCCCTGCATAACCCATTCATTTGCATGGCCATACCCAGCATACGAGTTACCAACAGTATAGCTATGTCCCACACTAAGATCGTGAGTCCTTCCCAAGTTCTTATAAAACGTGCCCTGTCTGCCCAACATCTGCGCCTGCATGGCTGCTATCCTTTGCTGACTGAGGATCTGCTTACATTGCATGATTGTCTGTGTGTAAATGACACGTCTCTGCTCTGCAACAGCCAAGAGACCTTCTAGATCCCCAGTTCTGCAGGCTTCGGTGTATAGACCTCTCATGCGCGGTGAGTAGATATCACACATACGCTCTGTTTCTGACTCTCTTACACCAGTGAGCGCAAAGCGAGGCTCGAGTGCTGTTCCCTTTGCAAAGGAAACATAGCAATCTTCACAGATCGCCAAGACTCCCCATCCCCACCACCGCCTATTCTTGCAGAAGTTCTTCCTTGGACATTGTGGAACATGGCCCCATTGTGAAGTCCAGTCGAGAAAGAGCTTGCTGTCTCCCCAATTTCGTGCGCTGGCATATGCTTCGAGGGCCTGTACCGCTCGTAGATGACCCAAGCTGAAGCCGCAGAGATACAATTCGTCTGGCTTGGTGGTGTTGTCTTTCATGAACCATCGTGCCCCTCCAATTGGTTTGATGATGCCTTCATAACACGCCGCGCATATTCCCCAGCTAGGAGGATCGCTGATCGGTATGTACCACGAGCTTCCTTTCGTTCCCTCCCTGTCACAAAAAGGATACTTGTCCATTTCCCACGCTGCATTCCAGAAGATACTTCTATCCTCATCATCCAGTGCCTGATGCATTGGAATGATGTGGTTCAACTGTCCAAGAACACACCTGGTCTGGAAGTTTCCTCCAGTGACCTGCTGCCATTTATCTTGATCCTCGGAAGCATAGAAGTAGTCGTGATAACACGCTGCACAGGCTTGTAGGCCACTCGGTCCATTTTTAGGCTTGTACCATGTACGCTCGTTGGCGTTGATAGTGTTGATCTTAGGACATTCCGGTATTTGTGCGCGCTGGTTGAACTCATGACAGAATTGGGCCCATTTGTTCTCTTTCGCATAGTCGATGAACTTGCGTTTGAGGAACCATATGCTTACATCGCAATAAGCACCGCCTTGGCTGGGTAAGAGCTGGTAATATTTGGCAAACGACGAAGTTATGAGACTGTCCTCGAAGCAGGCTTCGCAAATTGTCCCGTTTGGAATGTCAGCTGCTTTGTACCACGACTCTCCCTCAGTGATGTTTTGTTCTCTGCAGTCCTTGATACTAATTCTTCTCCCCATAAACTCGACAAGTTCATCAAGACTGCCAGACTCAATGGCTTCAGGGAGTAACGTATCTTTGATCCGCCTGGTGTTAAATCGACATCTGCGCTTGTGTCCATCGTCGTAGAAGACCTTTCGGAATGAGTCCCTGAATTTGGTATCATAGATATGATCCACATAGCAACGAGCACAAATGACGAACTCTGGTACAGCAGCGTGATAGAACCAGTGCTGGGGGAAGGGTGTTAGTGAACCTGAGCATTCGAGACCTGCTTTTGCACCGTAGGCATGCAGCTGTGCTGGCTCAGGGGTTCTGACGCGAGGAGGCTTAGGCGCAGAGACATGCCCGGGTTCAGCGATAGGCTGTTGTTGAGGTGGACTTTGCATAGGTGGTGGTGGTGAATAAGATGGAGTGATTGCCTGTTGTGGTTGAGGACTTGCTGGATCTGGTGCGTGATATGAGTTCCATTGATTTGTCTGCTCCTGAGCTCTAGGAGAAGCCTGTGCTTGAGGGCTTGGCGGTGGAGGAGGATAGTATGGTGTCTGCTGCGAAGCCTGCACAGGAGTCACGACAGCAGGCGACATATACTGACCAGACTGTGGTTGGATTGGGGTCGTAGCCTGAGCAGGAGGAGGTCCGGGTGGAGGCGGTGGTATATAGCCTTGCGAAGGACCAACAGGCGCCTGTGTCTGACTCTGCGGTGAAAGATACGAGTTCTGAGCCGGCGGAGCTGCATACGATATCGGTCGTTGTGCAGGACTCACACTCCCAGCTGTGGAAACAGGCCTCTTCGGCAAAGGCGGTGCAACATCCTCCACGTCAGTATTAATCCTCGGAGGCAACGGTGGCCTCTCCGCCTCTTGTCTCTGTCTCTGTATCTCATCATACAATCTCTGCTGTTCTCTCACTAGCTCCTCCGCCGCAAGTTGGTCGTTCCTCGCCTCCTCAGATCTCAACTTCTCTAGCTCCTGGGCCTGTTTCTCTTGCTCAGTTCTCATGTTGGCGAGATCTTCTGTAGCTTTCTTCATTTGAGCTTCATACTCTGCTTTGTAGTGTGCTGCGAGACGTTCTGCTTCGCGCCATTGTGTTTCGAGCTGTTGGGTATGTGCTTGAGGGGGATATGGACTCTGAGGATGAGTTTGTGAAGCTGGCTGTGTTGTTGTTGGTGTGGTGTAGGGGTGTGAAGGTGCCTGAGTGGGTTGAGCGCTCGGTGGGCGATATGGTGATGGTGGAGGGGGATATTGTTGCTGTTGAGGTTGGTACTGTGGTGTCTGAGGTTGTCCATATTGTGGTGATTGAGGCTGGTACTGGGTCTGAGGTTGTTGATACTGAGGCTGCTCAGTCTGATACTGCTGCTGCCATCCCGAAGGCGGACCGCTCTGATATTCGCTGTGCTGGTATCCATGATTCACTGCTTGTCCATTATTCGCCGACTCTCTCTGCCTTTGCTGCTGCTGCTGCTGCTGCTGTAACTGAACCTGTTTCTTATACTCATCTCCCACTTTACCAACGAAATCCTTTAACCAAGCCATTGTATCACTTCTTTAACCTCGAGTAATACAATGCCCAAGGAATGAGGGGCCGTGACTGCCTAAATACCCTCCCCACGTCAGATGTAGATGGGTCACAATAAAACCCGATCACGCCCTGCGCTGATCTGCCCAGATGAGGCAATATGATGCCTCCCCTAGGCCCCGAAAGAAAACCCAGGACCTTTATTTTAAGTGACAGAAAGACTTAGGTAAACTTCGTATAACGAAGTTTAGACTCTATGGACCTTAGATTTAGGTATTCTAGTCCTTTGCGTTCCTTATGATGCCTCCCAAGGCTTCCGAAGCTCCTTACTTGGCGGAGCATTGTCTCCAGATCTGATCATATCAGATGCGCGCTTTTCATCGTAACCCACAAACAAGGATCATAAGCAAGTCAGCCTGGACTGGACCCTTGCTTTCAGCTCGGTATCATCGGGACTGGGCTTTAAAGTTATCAACGGCCACCGTTCAACAAGCTTATTTCCAAGCTTCATAAAACAAACGGTTTAGTCAATTATTGCCAAATCAGCAACAGCCCTAACAGCAGCTTTTTTATACAACAGGCTTCTCATGTTAAAACTGTGAAACGTGTAATTTGTCCGTGTACGCTTACGATTAGTCCGTCTCCACCAATCGACCCAGAAATCCTTCGATCTTCGTTCCTCGACCTCAAACGGTCAAGATCCTTTGTAGCCTGTATCACCATCAGCGGAACACGACCGCACCGCGGAATCTACGAGCTAATGTTCACAAACATCACGGACTGAGACTCGATAAAGTGCACCAAATTCATTGACTCCTATAACCGCATGCTGAACCCCTAAGCATGGCTTTTGTTCATATATCTTTCAGCTCATCGCGAGACAAGAGGTTAAACCTCTGTCTGCCCTGAGCCTCCATGACATGTATCAAACTTCTGAATAAAAAACAATAGGTATATGCATGCATCCATCCCAATAGCAACAAACGCCCGCCCGCCCGTTTCATGCTGGTACTTCGTAACTATGTGTGTTGTTTATGCGTAAATGTACGATACCTCAACGCCGTTGTTTCATCGGTTGCCCATCTGTAGAACGACCCGTTGCGAATAAAAAACATATTGCCTATATGCGTAGTCCGTCATCCATTCATCGTAATGTGATGTATTAAGCTTCCTCCTCAATCATGGCCCGAACCTCAGGCTCGTTGAGAAGGATACGCTTGCCGAGTTCCTCTGGTGGCTTGCCGTCTCGGACAGCTCCAAAGTCAAGAATCTGCATCATGTTAGCACTTATTACTCGTTATCTGCGCTGTAACATACCTCGACGTAGGTGAGTGAGTCACGCTGGACAGCAGCCACGCATCGGCGTTCGTCAAATTTGACTTGCCAAACACCACTGAGATCGCTCAACAAGTCCTGAACGCATTCGCCAGTTCGGACATCCCACATCTTGACCGTCTTCTCACTGCCACTAATGACTTTCCGGCCATCGTGCTGGAAACAGGTAATAGCCCCAGTATGCGCCATGAGAGTATTGCGGCATTTGCCATTTTCTGGATCCCAGATACGAAGAGTCGAGTCGGCCGCCGCCGACACCAGTCGCTCATCGCGAAGGTCTAACAAACCGACGAGCAAACTGTGTCCCTCGAGAGTGTACAGACATGCGCCGGTTGCAAGATCCCAGATCTTGACCAGCGAATCCATCGAGCCCGAGATACAACGATTGCGTTCATGGTCGAGGACGACAGAGTAAACCTTTTGAGAGTGACCATGGAGCACATGGAGAGCCTCGCCGGTGCTGATACGCCAAACCCGAACAGTGCTGTCATAAGATCCACTGACGAGGGTGTCACCATGAGCGGAAATGGCGCGAACAGAATGAGTGTGTCCGGCCAACACTCGAATGAAGTAAGGGCAGTCGGATTCATGAGCTGGGGGACCAGTCTGGATATACCGGCGGGACCCAACCTCAGGAAGTCGCCAGACCCTGAGCTGGCTGTCCCTGGAGCCAGTGATGATGAGCGGCTTCTCGGGCTGCATGATGGCCTGTCCGCTGGAATCCCTCCCTGTCTCGGTGGGCATCAGGATTTGCAGGCAACGGACAGTACTAGTGTGTCCGTAGAATACCTGCTGGCAAAGGCCACGTTCGATATCCCAGACGCGAACAGATCTGTCAGTAGAGCCAGACACCAGCATGTTGCCTTCATACTGCAGTGCCCAGACACCACCTTCATGACCTTCAAGCTTCTTGCGGAGCTTGCCCGTCTTGGTATCGTAGATGTGGATGAGCGTATCGTCGCTACCTGTAATGATCTTGTCTTCGTCAAACTGGAGACACGTAATAACGTGACGAGGATGAGCTGCAAAAGCGACGTGGCCAGGTTTAACCTCGCCGCTGGTCCAACTCTTACGGATCATGTGATGACGGCGGTAAAGCGACTTATATAGATGAAGCTCGCGAAGACTAGGCAATCCAAGCTGGGGATCAGGGACAGCTGTAGCCGCAGCATTTGCGGCAGACAGTGGTCCTTCCGACTTGTGTTGACGTGCCTCGGGCTGCGACTTGTTCTCTTCACGAGCCACGGCTTCCTGTGCACTGGCACGTCGCTTAGATCGCTCGGCCGAATAAGTGTTGATCGCTCGCTTGCGCTTGGAAGCCCGAGACTTGGAGGCTGTCTCTTGTCGAAGAGTCCGGGTAAGCTCGTGCTCAGTTGAAGTCAACCGGGTTCGCATGCTCAAATCCTTTTCGTATCCACTTGCGCCAACAGGATCTTGCCAGCCCCAACCTTGAATAATGGCCTTCTGAAGTTCCCCGGGTGGGAGGGTGTAGCCGTCTCGGTCAAACAGTTCCTTCCACCCTGTTTCATTGCGATCAACAATGTTTCGCCAGTGCTTTGAGACTTGTGCAGCTCGACATAGATCTCGGTGATCAAGATGAGACAAAACAGAATATCCAAGTTCCAGGGGTAACTGTCGGAGAAAATCACACTTGAGTGCAGGGTTCACAGCGTTGGCCACAACGCGGAGGGTAGGACGAGGGCACCGGCGAAGGAACTGGTACATCATGAATGTCTTCATTTCGGTTTTCATGGAGTCGAATGCCTCGAGGAGTGTCTGTGTATCGACGACTTGTAGTGAATCGACACCTTGGGATGCACCATCAGTGCGAGCAAGGGCGTAATCGTCCTGGGAATGGCCAGTACGAACGAGAGCAGTCAAGGAGTCATCTTCCATTGGCTGTGATTCATCAAGCCATCTTGAGGGATCAAGGTTCGAGCTCTGGAAACTAGGCTGAGTCTCATCCTCATCATCGGCAGTATGTAGCTGAGCGGCTGCCAAGGTAGGCGACAGTCTGGGACTAGGAAGACTAGCATCTTGGGCGGCAACGACATCGATACTGGGGCGGGGATTAAAGGGACGGATAGGATGTTGTAAAGATCCATCAGCATCAGCGAATGGTTCTGCGTCAGCATCAGTAATTGGTGGAGTAGCGACATTGCTGCTAAAGACAGTATGTGAATCACTCTCTACAGGGCTGGCGGCTTCGTATTGAGGGCTGACAGCCGAGGAAGGTGCTTCGGGTGATTGGTTTCGTTCATGCTGTGACGAGCGTCGACGAGCTGGTCTTTCAGCCGCACCAACGACTTCTGAAGTATCGGGAGTAGCAAGGAAGCCCCCAGAAGGTCTAGATGACCTTTCTCCTTGTCGATTCGAATTGTGGGCAATAGAGCGACGAAGTTTATTCGATACTGCGTTAAGGGGAATGGAGCGACCAGGTCGTCGAGGATTCAAAGTGGGTGCTGAAGATTCAGGGGAATCTATAGTGGTAGCTCTAGAAGCGCGGGAAAGGCGAGGGTATCCTTCTGATGGAGATTGTGATCGATGCTTGGGTATCCGGACGAGGTTGGATTCTTGAGGGGACTCAGATTTGAGTTGAGTGGGCGTAGAACGAGAATTGCAGGACAACTGTGTATATGTTAGCATGGTCTGTTCTTCATAGTAGTTGCGGATGGCAAGTAGGGAGCACAACGTGAAAACTAACCTGGTGATCTGTGGGTTCATCTTCAACTTCATCGTCAGTCTCAATAGCACCTGGCATGTTATACGAGAACCTAATCAGTTCTGGGGGAGTAGGCTTCATAGCGAGAGGATACTCTTTTGTGTCGAGGTTCTCCAGAGGTACAGGGTCACGAACGAAGACCTGAGGGAACTTTCGCGTGAGACGAGTAGTGGTCGTAACAGTCTTAGTCTCGACACACTCGCTCACCTCGAGCTGGAAGCGGCGGGAGCGGTTCTGGGTCCCCTCAGAGATGTTGACGGATACTGTTTGGGAAGGTTTGGGGTGACGAGGCTCAAGAGCCTGGCTAGTTGCGGGGGATGGTGTCATGATGTGGTCGTTGTTTGTGTGTGTTTGTGTTCATCCGTCAAATGCACAAGGCTTGGGACGAGTTCCGATGTGGCAGTCTTGATGGGATCAGTATCAAGACTGGTTGCGGAGCTCCAAGGTTCGTAGTATCAGAGACGTGTTGTTGGAACAGCTAAGCTGCGTGGGGAACAAGAAACGCGAAAGAGGAAAGACTGTGTTTGTGCCGAACATGCGGATGCTTGACCGGAACTTAATGTTGGTTTTCTAACGGCGTTCGGTGTTTTCGAGCTTTAACTCCACTGGTATCAAACTCTCTGGCCTCGATTTGAGAGAAGACTGGTGGTGCCGGCAACTTCAGCGACAAAATGGTCGTTATTGAGATATGTCGACAAGTGGACGGATATCGACAGCGGACGCGAAGGGCTTTCGATATGAGGCTAACCTCAGGCCCGAGACCGGAAAGGGGACGACACGATCGAAACACAGGAGATCGAAGGTGATCGAGACGCGGAAGCCAGGGCGGCGGAACGAAGGGTCGTAAGGCTATCTGACTGAGCAAGCACGCGTGCACTTGAGGCTGGGGAGGCAAGGGGAGTGTACAAGGGAGTGTGGCGAGGAGGGTGAAGAGAAAACGAGTATAATTAAGAAACAAAACGAGACACGAAGTAATAAGGGGCAAAAGGAAACAAAAAAGAGACCGTCGCCTGTATAATTCTGTGTCTCTGGCCCTTTTCTGTCTTGGGGGGAAAGGGCTTCGTTTTGCTGACGAGGCTTTGGTGAGAGAGAAGATGTGGTGCAGGCTGATGTGACGGAGGAGTTGTTGGTGGTCTCTGGTTCTCGGGCCAAGGTGGATGTGGACTCTCCATTTTCACAACTAGGCCCATTGGGGAATAGCGTAGCTGTAGACTGGTTGGCCCTGCGTGCTTTCCTAAGACTTGGACAGGGTCTAGCCAGTGTTACAGCGGCTGTGATTGGGTGAAAATGTGGTCGTGCTTGGGGAAGGGGAACATGACACTGGACGAGTTAAAGTACCTCTCCGCACGAGTCCAATACGACTTTGGAGGTGATCGTGAGAAAGGGTACTTTTATGCACGTCGTTGCAAGCTCATCACAGCAGCAGACGGAGTTCGAAATAGGTAGGATAGGGGATTAGGAAAGAACCGTCTGTTGGTGATTGTGCCCATGCCTAACCCAACATACCCGGTCTAGCGAGACGCTATTCGAAGCCTGCGCTGCCTTGGTCAAACAGCGGAACGAACCTGGCTCTACGACAAGTACGGTTACGGCCGAACCACGGCTCCGGCGACGCGACGGATGCTGGAATGGATTCAAGACAACGGAGACCCAGGACAGGTTTCGAGAGTTAGTCAGCCCTGAAACTTAATTTGCCTAACGCCTTGATCGATTCCCAACAGGATTACGACGGTCCAAATCGAGCTCTAGACTAGCAAGTTCCCACTGAATCCTCCGTGCTGGAAATCAAGGCCCGTGATGGTATTCAGCCCAGGTTGCCTGTTGCAACCTCACGTGACATCTCCACGTCTGTGTTGGAACCCGGAGGGTTTGATAATAAGACTGGAACATTGAGGCGTCTATGGGAATAGATCGATTACACGAAACAATGAATTGGGCTTGTATTGGGTTCTACTCCAGCTTCTATTGTTATGCTTATCTCCGTCAAGGGATAGCCCGAATGGGATCAAGATGGATCCAAGGGAGCAGTCCAATAAAATAGGAGATAATCTGTAGTAGTAGCGACTCCTTTTCTCTACTCTGGACAATTACTCGATCATATTTTTCAGCTGACCGAGTTTCTGTGACTTATTATTAACTGATGCCCCTTGTATATATCCCATCCCTTCTTGAATCTATTCACAACAAACCTTCTCCTCACTGTGTTTCTATGATAAACCATAATCCACCATTCGCCGACTCCATTCCCGGCCATCTAATCCTTATCTACGCCAGGGTAGGAAAGAAAACACAGAACCTTGACCCTAAGCAAGAAAAATATTTAGGTAAACTTAGCCTAACTTAGGGGACCCTTTGATGAGTTTATTTTGACACCCTGTATCAAGGTCTGGTGTTTTCTTGCTCCCCGAGCGAGGGCCACGGTCACCGCCGAGTCCTCGCCACACGGCTTACTGTAAAAATCTCACCTCCGATCCAACCTCACGTGCTCTCCGATTCCGACTTAGTCATCTACCAATCAAGGCATCCCCTCGGCTTATCCGGGTTTCCTGTACCGGACGAGTACCGACACTGGATGCGGGGGTGGTCCGATCGGGGCATTGTTGGGCGTTTCGCCGATTCTAGAGCTGGGTCATCATGATGCGGTTGAGGAATGTTGGATCATGTATTGAAACAGACGGTGAGTTTTTAGTTGACTTAGGGGTCATTCGCTCTGTGATGAAAGTATTGTGATCCATTGTAACTTGATGTGCTAACCAAATATCGCTGACCTTCGCTTTTTGTGGTATTCCCAATATCATGATACCAATCCAAACCCCTCGCTAACATCCAATCATTTCCAAATATCGACTTTCATCCAACGTATCATGATATGTAAACTGGCATACGGCTTCCCAATAGCTCACTTTTACTCAACTGTACATCCAATTTGTTAAAGTCGTGTAACATTAACCAGCATATCATGCGGAAAATCAGCGTACACCAAACATCATCATGCGAGACCTCCTGCTCATACAAAGCAGCCTCTAGTCTGGGTCTGGGTTGCTCGCTCGCTAACGAATACGCTTCACTCACAGCACTGCCAGGTCTGCTAGACATGGAGGGACGGCCGTTGGCCATGGGACCAAGAGGAATGTTCTCCACGCTGGTTTGCAGACGGGGGGCTGGCATGGGAGGAGGCGGCGAGGACGCTCGTTCAATGCCACGCATGCTGGATGCTTGGGTACGACCTGTGCCTGCGCGACGGAAACCATACCCTGCAGGAGCTCCAACAAGGCTCGTTCGGCGATCTGTTGAACGGGCAGCACGAGGGATGACCTTCTCACGAATAACGTGAAAGTAAACTTCCAAAAACTTGTGCTGTCGCTCATCTGGACTGGCTTCGTGCATGTCCTCGAATCCAATGGGCGCAACTCTAGGCTGCTGTCCGTCCTGTCGCGTGTGTGGTGTAGCCGGGCTCCATTCAGCGTGTAGAGATTGCGTATCGGATGAACGGTCTTCCCCGTCATTGAGTAGACGTAGGACCTCTTGGATGTGCGATCGCAAAACATCTTGGACCATTTCTCGTCGTTTCTTCTGTACCTCGGACTCATGAATTTTGATGCCCAACTGTTCTGCAAAAGGGGTAACAGTGCCACTGGGTTCCTTGGCTGTCAAGATCTGATCGCAATCGTCGATGGCTTCGTGGAGTGCCTTGAGGGTACACATCTTCTCGGTTACGCTTTCGTCCTTGTTGAAGGCTAGAATTTGGTCGACGTGCTTCTTAATCTTGTCGATAATGACGGGGTTTCGACGGGCTCCGGACAGTGACGTTGGAACAAGGTCCTCATAAGCTTCCATCACTTTGACTAATGATACCGACTGTTTGTCCCAGCGATCTGAGGTTGGGTTGGGAATATGAGTGAACATGCTGTTCTTGATGTGAAAAGTCCGACTCAGCATACCGAGGATTTCGAAAGAAACTAAAACCATTAGTATATGCGTATCCATCAAGACAAGAAATCCTACCAGGAAACAGATGTGAGGTATGCTTTCCAGCATCTTGGAAAGCACGGACAGCATTGTTGTTACATCCAATTCGGATAAGAGTCTGGGAAATCTCCTCGCGAGTCGCCAGCTGTAGGAATGCCAAGTTCTCCGGATCATCTTCAGGAAACCGGAGGCGTCGCTGATCCAAAAGCACGCTGTAAATAGTCGACACATAGCCAAAACAAAGCTCCTTGACCTGGTCAACGGGAATCACTCGATTGGCTTCGAAGCGACTCCTCCCGTAAATACTGAACGTGAACATCAATCCGAGATCAGTGACCTTTTCGCCAATAACCATGAAACCGTTGCCTTCAGCACGGTAACGTTCACGCTTGCGGTCGAACTCTTTCCAGTAAATACCTAGAGCCGCCAACATCTCGATAAGATGGCACATCGTCGTTGTCGCGTAGGGGCGTAGAACAGTGGCAGGCATTGTATCCCAGCTCTTGCGTTTCCGCTGAAGAGCTACTGTCATAGTATGTGCATCGTATAGACTGGGAGGGTTGGTAGGAAGATCATGATGCTGTGATTGCGCATTGGGAGGCCCAACTTGTTTATGCATGCCCTCGTACTGACTCTTCTGCCACTTCTCCGATTCGTGCTCCATACGCTGCACGGCGCTGAGAAGCAATGTCCATGAAGCTCGCTCGTTATCAGCAGTATGGATACGCTCTCGTTTCGTCTTGTTGGCATATTCCTCTCTGGGGTTGATGTCCAACTCAGACCACGTATTTTCGAGGCTCTCTGGACTTCCGTCCAGAAAGTATATCTCTGCTCCGCGAATTGGGCCATTTTGGTTGTCTGGGGGCGAGACGAAGATCACAGGGGCCTCAAACTCGACCTCGAAACGGAGCTCGTCCCAGGAGAAGCGACGAGTTTTTGTGAGTGCCCATTTCCCCATGACTTTCTCATTACATTGAGCGTATCCTGCCGCAGAGGCGTAGTATTGTTGCATGACCTGCATGAAGGTAGCTGCCAGAGCAACCAAAGACACGAGGAGAGCCACAATGGCCACCACGACTTCGGGGTCCGCGTTAGTCATGGTGTTGAGGTTGCGATATTCTCTCGGCCGGTTCGTTCGTCTCGGTTTAGGATGATTGTTTCCTTGTAGGAGAACTGCTAGTCGGATTCGTTGAGTGCCGGACAGTCCAGCAATCAATTATGGGCACACAGTCCCGGTTACGGGCTCGGAGGCTAAGTTTGACAGAGGTCAACGCGACATGAAGCAATCGTCTCGCACTGGCGTAAACCAATTCCGGCGTAGTTGGTCGTTCAAGGCGTCGTCATCGTTACGAAGTGGAAAAAGGCAGAAGAAGTGTTGAAAGGAGAACAAACTGGACAAACCCACAGGCGTAGAGCCTGGTTTGAACTTCGTAGTCGCGCATCTTTCTTAACAAGGACAGGGGATGACACCCAGGGCTGTAGAGTCCAGGGTTCAATTGGGTCAAGTGCTTATTGAGTGGATGCTGTGGAAACACTTGGGGGCTGTGGCCGCATCGAGGGTCGTTGCAGGCCTCAACTCAGGAGGAGATCAAGTATTCTTCGAATAAAAGGGTCTAGGTCGCGGGTTTAACATGGAATATCACCACGAATTTATGCATATTTTTCGGGGTTTAAGGTGAAACCTCGAGAAGGGAAGGGAAGCTCTGGCTGGAATTTTACCTCACCAGGTCATGAGCCTTAGATTGAGTTAGGTTGCGGCCCGTCATGACGTTGCGGCTGATAGCCTTAAACTTTGGCGGGTTTCGCCCTGAATGGTTGGTTGATTGCGGGGAGCGGGCGCTAAAGTCATCCCGTCCCGGCTCGCATCAACACCTCAGCCTCAGACACCACGAGACGACAGAGATAAAATGGGATATGCAATATCTTATCTGACTGTCTAGGAACACTCGAGTCTGCTCATATGTAGGTCTCGCAAGTCTAGAAAACTTCCGTCAATAAATATGTATCATGTCGATCTCGCGGATCAATTGGTAGGCATGTCTGAATCAAGGTTTTCAATCTCATGGAAGAAGGCATACGACTCCTCCAACCAAGCCTGTGTTTGCCTCTTGTCTCCGGCATCGGGAATCTGATCGGCCTGGGCTCTGGTCTTTCCCAAGAGGGATCCGTTGTTACCATTTCGGTCCAAACAGACAGCGGCAAAAAGTCGCCCGAAAAGGGGATGGATAGCGATGAGCGATACATTGGTCCTGATAATTCGATCAATATGCTTTGCGATAACGTTTTTGTAGTGTTGGCTGCGACTAGTGTACTTCTTGGCCAACGCTCTGCTTGTAAAATTGCTGACTCCCTCGTCATTGTTGCTGATACCGCCATATGGGACACGGAAGCCGATGCGTGGTATATTAAGAGTATTGACACACTCGAGGTTGTTACAGTTGATGCCGCAGAACAGCTCCAGATTGGATTCTTCGGCTGTAAAGAATTCGGTTGGAGCTAGTGTGTAGGTTATTCTGAAGGACTCCGGTATGTCGATATTTCCATCAGCCCCCATCCAAATGAGGAGCAGTCCTATAGTGAGTCGAGAGATGACTCTACTGCTGTATGTCGTACGATAGAGATTACCCCCTGTCGTGTTGGATAGCCAGAGATATGGGCTCCATTCACCGATGCCGTCACTGAGGTTGTCAACGGATCCAAGGCCGAAAGAAAGTACCACAGCTTTCTTGGGATCCTGGCCAAATCCCGAGAAAAAATTGGTACCATTAAACCAACTCTGGAAAATGCGGCCTGCTTCACCATACCCGCCGAAGGAGAGCGACACCTGCTCCGAGTCGTAATGATGTCCACGGATATGCTCGAGCAGGGGAGGAGCATGGTTATAAAGAAGGATGATAGTACCGTTCGTTCTCATCTCCTGACAGGCCTTTGCAAGGGCCGTTTTTGAAGAAGCACCATATGAGTTGTCCTCGGAGTCATCAGGCATCTCCAAGTCTTGAACGAATTTGAGTATGTCGTCTGTACTCGGAGGGCTGGGGTCACAAGAAGTATAGCACCATCCTGACCATTCTATCACTTTCTCAGCAGTACAGGCATAATTGCGATAGGCTAGAACTCTAATTCGCTCAAAGCAGTCAGCAAGAGCCACAAAGTTGATGATATCTTGAATGGCCGTTTTCAACTCCCCGACACCTTCACTCCCGCCTGATACGGCGTCGAAAACGATCACCAGATCGTGGACTTGAGGTTGATCGCTCATGATGACAGTTATTGATGGGAATAATGTGAGCGATGATTGGAAAACGTCTGCAGAAGCTGTGAGATGTTGCTTTTGACCTGGGATAGCTCAAGACGGTGGGTGATGTGTTGTTGTGACTGTTGATGATGAGCTGTTGGGTCGCGTACCTATGGAAGAAGACAGGAGATCACTGCTTTGGGGGCAGCCAGTCGTTACTACCTACCTACCTATATCATTGCTTTTCTGGCAGGTACGCCTCCAAGCTCAGATATGGTCTGTCCCTCTAGATCCATACCTACCTTAGTACCTAGGTACCTTACAGCTTTTGATGTGCTGCAGAGGCATGTAAGCTGGCAAGAAAGGCGGCTGGTCGGTTCTTACTGGAAGAGACATGACGGTAGACCTAGGTAAGGTAAGCCAGAGTGCCATGATACAGGAGTCTGTTTAAACTGTTCTCCCTACCTAAGGTAGGTAGTTATATGAGAAGAGCATGGGATTATGCTGCTATAACCCCAGCCATATATTGGGGAAAAGGCATGACACCTAGTTAGTGCGTATTCAGAATGCGTCAAACCTCATTATACGACTTAACGTGAACATGCTACTGACATCGCAACGGCCAACCATTCGAAGACGCATTCAGCTTGTTTAATCAATTTCGATAATACTACTCGTAATTCGTGTAGCTTGTTGTCTGTTTTCCGCTTTCGGCGACCTGGGTGATGGTGGTTAGGTAGCTTATGCCTGTAAGATGCTTACCTAAGGCATGACGCGGTCCCCTGAACAAGCGAGGGAATGTGATATCCATGTTTCAAAGGAGGCAGCCTGAGCTCTTCCATCTTTCTCCCTCTTCTTCTTTTCATTAACCACATTGAAGTATCACCTCAGATAAAAATCATCAATCATAATGTCTCGATTCTCTCGCTACGACACCGACGAGGAGCGTCTCCCTGAGGGCATGCAGAGAGTAGGCTACGATGCTGACACTCAGGTCTACACGTTCCGCGACGCTGACGGCAGCTACTGGGAGAGCGCGCCAGGCAATGAGTACGGACAACTCACAAAGGTCGGCGAGGCTCGTCCTGAAGGTCAAGAGACCGAAACCTTCCTCATCACAAGCCAGCAGCAACGGCCCAAGATGACGTGGTTCACCGAGATGAAGCCTTTTCTCAACTTTCTCATGCTCGTCATCCTCTCGCTTGTCCTGCTCTTCTGGTTCCTCGGCTACAAGGGCTCTTCCTCGGACGAGCGTATTCCCATCGCGGACTGCCCGGAGGGCACGGTAGCGTATGCGATTCACAAGGGCGATACATGCTGGGAGATTGCGGACAAGAATGGAGTGAGCGTTGATGACTTGAAGAAGAAGAATCCAGACCTCAATTGTGAGGCTCTCGGGATTAATGATCGCATCTGTGTGCCTGGCAAGAAGAGTGTTGATTGAACGCGTCGTACCATGCGTTGTGGACGGGAGTACAAAGTCTCACTGGGTAACAGTTGTAGCCGTCAGGTACGGCAAATGAAGCGACTTGTCTGACAGTTGAGCTGCATTAAGTTGAATCGGAGCGAGCTATGAGCTACGAAGCTGTATAAACTATAGCCTGGGTTAGTGTTGCAGTGGCATCTTCTCTGACGCGTTGGACATAGCTTGATGGCAGTTGATAGCAGCTTTATGGCAGTAACGTTTTATGCCTGAAAGACCGTCAACCAATTCTTGGATGAAGCTGTATCTGATCGCTTGGTGATAAGCATCCGAAACCCGGACTCCTGGGAGCGTATCAAGCAGCCTAACGCGTGTCAAGCAACCAACCAACGTCATCATGGGCCTATCAGCCAACGATCATTGGCCATGGTTGATGGTTGCCATGCACTTGAGCTAGTGCAGCATCTCGGCCGGTGCCAGCAAACTCGAGGGCTAGTCTTGGCTGTCGAAGTTGCATTTATCCGACATCTTCAGCGATGCCTGGAGTAATCAGGCTTCAACAATAGCCATGCCATGCTATGCCATGCCACCAGAGACGAACCTAGACAAGGCCGACGAAACAAAAGACAACAACACATCACTCCCACCCACCAAAGGCGGTCAAGATAAAAGTATTAACTACATACAACTTCATTCGGCGTCTTCTTAACCCGTCAGGGAAATCATCACCACAAAAAGCCCCGCGCTAAAAGTGGAAGAAACGAGGGGCAACACCAGACCCTGGGCTTGCATGCGCTGGGCTAGTGTACCTAGTGTAGGACCACCGCTGCCAACCAGCGCGTGCACCTGCAAGAGCGGGGCCTGGGAATTTTTTTCTCTTCCATGCTAATTTCGACTCGACTTGAGGGGACCCCAAATAATTTAAATTTTTCGGCGCGGGTCTCTCGCGACTCTTTTCTTTCCTTCTCTTCACTACTATAAACCTTCGGGTTCTCTTTCTTTTTCCCTTCCTTTCTCTTTCTCTTTTTTTCTCTGTCGTTCAAGCTTCGACAAAGAAATCATCATGGATAAGGGGAAGCTTGCTCAGCTCCTTGAAGGGAGCCAAGTCCGTAAGTTCTATCATCTACGTCAACGATAAACAGCTGGCAAGCTCTGCTTTCCCTTGCTGCTACTTGTTGCCTGGCACGAAAGCATCGAAACTAACATTTTCTTTCCAGCCAACACAGAGCAAGTCAAGGCCGTTACCGCCGAGCTCCAGAAGAACTTCTACACACAACCCGAGTCGCTGCTCGCCCTCGTCGAGATCTCCCTCACACATGGAGACGCCGGTGTTCGACAGCTCGCTTCGGTCCAGGCTCTTCGTCTGATCCCCAAGTTCTGGGAGAAGACCGCCCAGGACCAGCGACAGCTCGCCCGAAACCACCTTCTCGAGGGTGTCCTCAAGGAGTCCTCCGCTGGTGTCCGCCACTCCCTCGCCCGTCTTATCGCCGGCATTGTCAGCGCTGATATGGAGAACGGTGAGGGTGAGGAGTTCCTCAAGCACCTCCTTCCTCTCACCAACAACGATAATGTTGTTGCCCGTGAGGTTGGTTCATTCCTCCTCTATGCTATCCTCGAGGAGGACCCTACCCACTTCGCCGACCACACACATGAGCTTCTCAAGCTCTTCCAGGCCCGCATTGAGGACCCTCAGAGCAAGGAGGTCCGCATCAACATTGTCCGTGCTATTGGTGCAATCCTCATGATCGTCGAGCCTGAGGAGGACCCCGAGTCTCTCAAGGCCATACAGAACTTTGTTCCCAGCCTTGTCAACATTCTCAAGGCTGCCGTCGAGGGTGAGGATGAGGAGAGCTACAAGATCGTTTTCGAGGTCTTCCACTCTTTCATTGCTTACGACTCTTCCCTCCTTGCCATTCACCTCCGTGACCTCCTTACCTTCATGATTGAGCTTGGTGGCAACGTCAACGCTGAGGAGGATGCCCGATCTCAGGCTCTTGCTTTCCTCATCCAATGTGTCCGCTACCGACGCATGAAGATTCAGGGCATGAAGGACATGGCCGCTGAGCTCATGGTCAAGGCCATGCACATTGTTACCGAGCTCGACGCCGATGACGACGAGGAGGACATTTCTCCTGCCCGTACCGCCATCAGCCTCATCGACACCTTGTCCAACGAGCTTCCTCCCCGTCAGGCTATTGTTCCTCTCCTCGAGCAATTCCCCCACTTCGCTACCAACAACGATCCCAAGTTCCGTATGGCAGCTATGCTCGCTCTCGGTAACGCTGCTGAGGGTGCTCCCGACTTCATCTCTACCCAACTCCAGCCTCTTCTTCCTACCATCATCTCTCTTCTCGAGGACTCTGAGACTCAGGTACGACATGCCTCTCTTGTTGGTCTGATCCACCTCGCTGAGGAGATGGCCGACGAGATGTCTTCTCACCACGAGCAGATCATCGCTTCCGTACTCAAGAACCTCGAGGCTGCCTCCCAGGGTGTCTCCGACAAGAAGAACGTTAGCATCATTCGCTGCGCTTGCGGTGCCCTCGATACCTTTGGTGACGGCATTGACACCAAGATCATGGCCCAGTATGGTCCTAACCTGATTGGCCCCATGGTCCGTCTCCTCGACCACGAGGACTTCGGTGTCAAGGCTGCTGCTGCTTCTGCTATCGGTGCTATCGCGTCTTCCATGGAGAAGGGTTTCGAGCCTTACTTCAAGGATGTTATGTCTTCTCTTGGCAAGTTCGTCTCTATCAAGGAGGGTGAGGAGTCTCTTGACCTCCGAAGCTCCACCTGTGACAGCTTGGGCCGCATCGCCATGGCCGTCGGCTCTGAGTCTTTCCAGCCCTATGTCATGGATCTCATGTCCGCTAGTGAGGAGGCTCTCGGTCTTGACAACCCCCGCCTCAAAGAGACCAGTTTCATCCTGTGGTCCAACTTGTCCAAGGTCTACCACGAGCAGTTCGACCACTTCCTTCCCGGTGTCTTCAAGGGTCTTTTCTCTTCTCTCGAGCTCGAGGAGGAGGAGATTGAGCTTCCCGGTGTTGACGCTAGCCAGCTTGGTGACGGTGCCATTGTCATTGGTGGCAAGCGTGTCAAGGTCAAGACCCCCGAGACTCAGGACGATATCACCATCGCCACTGGCGGTGACGAGGACTGGGATGATATCGAGGACCTCGAAGATCTTGGTGCTGTGACTGCTGTCGCTCTTGAGCAGGAGATTGCTCTTGACGTCCTTGGTGATGTCATCTCCAACTCTTGCAACAGCTCCAACCTTGAGACCTACGTCGAGCAGACTATCGAGAAGGTTTCTCCCTTTACCGAGCACACATACGAGGGATGCCGAAAGACAGCCATCTCCACCCTCTGGCGCACCTACGCCCGTGTCTTCCAGGTCTGGGAGGAGGGCGCTGGTGTCAAGTGGGAGGCTGGTCTTCCCCCTAAGCACACCCCCCCTACCTCGCTCATCAGCATGGGCCAGGCTCTTGAGAAGGCCACTATGACCATCTGGTCTGACGACAGCGAACGGTTAGTTTTCCCCCTTGTCTTTTCTGTTCCTGCCAATATGATGAATACCTTGCGTTATACCCAGCTCACTCAGACGCAAAATGCGGTTGCTGAGAAAACGTCTAATCTACTTCTGATTCATGGCACTGTTGCTTCTTGTTTCTTGTATTCTGGTCTTGAATCATCACTAACAGTTAATAGTTCCGTCGTTACCGACATCAACCGCAACGTCGCTGCCACCCTCAAGGCTTGCGGTCCTGCCCTTCTTGCTTCCAAGGATGGTCTCCTCCAGGAGATGGTCTCGGTCGTCGGTCTTATCATTACCCGATCTCATCCTTGCCAGCAAGATCTTGGTGACGAGGAGGAGGAGCAAGAAGTTGATGCCGGTTCTTCCGAGTACGACTGGCTCGTCATCGACACTGCTCTTGACGTCGTTGTCGGCCTTGCTGCTGCTCTTGGCAACAACTTCGGTGAGCTCTGGAAGATCTTCGAGAAGCCTATTCTCCGACTTGCCAGCTCCAGCGAGGATCTCCACCGATCCACTGCTGTTGGCACCATCGCCGAGATTACCAAGTACACTGGCGAGGCCATCACTCCCTTCACTGAGTCTCTTGGCCAAGCTCTTGTCCGCCGCCTCACAGACCCTGACCCTCTGGCCAAGTCTAACGCTGCTTACGCCATTGGCCTTGTTGTTCTCAACTCTGCCGACACTGGCAAGACTTTCCCCATGTACCCTCTTCTTTGGGAGAAGCTCGAGCCTCTCCTGACTGTCAACGAGATGCGCATGACCGACAACGTTGCCGGCGCAGTTTCTCGTATGATGACCAAGAACCCCAACAACGAATTCGTTGCTCAGGCTCTTCCCGCCGTTGTCAATGTCCTTCCCCTCCAGGAGGACTACGAGGAGAACGCTCCTATCTACGACAACATCTTCAAGCTCTACCAGCAGTCCAACCCCACTGTTGAGCAGCTTACCCCCCAGCTTATCAACGTGTTCGAGAAGGTCCTCAGCCCCCCTGAGGAGCAGCTTGAGTCTGAGACTCGGCAGATTCTCCAGCACACTGTCCAGAACCTGTACAAGGCTAAGCCTGACCTCCTGGCCAACAACCCTGGCCTGCTCAAGCTTGCTGGCATTCAGTAAACGGACAAACATCACGACTTGACGAATTTTCGGTTTGGTGGATTACATAAAAGTGACGAACTGCGATATGATTTGATGAAGAAAAGCACGCACTAGACTATGATGCGTTGATAGAGTATAACGTAGTAGCACCATGCAAAGAAGCTGCATGGGTATATAAGGAAGGGCATGGGATGGGAAAAGGAAAAATAAGGGATGGCAAGCGCTGGGATTTCACGATGAAGCTTTAATGGCTTCGAGGATAGAGGACTTTTGATACCTAGGATTAGAAAGATACCTTTCCATATGGACATTTGTTTCCTTCATATTGTTTTAAGCGGTGCACATGTGTATATCTTGATAGGATGATAACAGAATTGGTGTCTTCCAACTTGATCATGTAATTCGAAAGTAAACGCCGCAAAATGCTACAGAATAATGCAATTACCAAATCCTTTTGGCAACCATCTCATACCTCATCACCTTCTCAAAATCATCCTTCTTCTTCTCCGTCTTCTCTACCCTCTTACCTGGTCCTTTACCACCCTTCAGCCCCTCGTTCCTATCAGCATGAATCCATCGCTGTCTCTCCTCTCCAACCTCGACCTGACCAAAACCACCGACTCTTCGTCCACCGGGTGTATCAAAAGACTCAGGAGCACGGCCCTGCTGTTCTGCGCGTTTCATCTTTGTGTATCTGTTGCGGGAGTATTTCAGTAGAATCATGCCCAGAAGGAGTTTGAGAATGAGCAGGACAAGGAAGGCGATGAAGAAAACGACGACCATGGTAATGGCGGCGATAAAGTCGTCGGATGTCCAGGAGTACCAGGGCCGAGAGTTGAGGGGTGAGCCGTATGGATAGCCGTATGTTGCACGGCCAAGGGAGTCACGGATAAGAGAGTCGAAGCGGTTGAGAGCAGCTATCATAGCGGGTGATGAGGGAGTAGCTGATTCTTCGGAAAGAGATGTTTGCGTTGATTGGGGGATGGGCATAGGCATAGGCATAGGGAGATGGGTCGATAGAAGCATGTGGTAGGTTTGAACGGAGGCGCGAATAAAGAGACACGATAGGGGTATGACAGCGAGACCAAGACGCTTGGTCAAAGAGGGTGTCATGAAAGCCTAGGGGCGTTAGTTGTAACACGGTAAAGAATGAGGATGACTTACGTTGGTGTAGTAATCTTTACACAGGATATCAAGAATACGGCTGTAGAAAGCTGGTTTGATGTTGTTAAACTTCGTCACGTAGGCGTGTTTAATGGTATCGACAAGCATCTCACTACCAATGACAATGAAGAAAGGGGACAGAACTTCGCCTGACATGAGCCACGAGGGCAGTACAGTAAAGCTGTGTGGTAGGATAGAGGGGCTGTGATGTGGTACAGATGTCTCATCGTAAGACTCTGAGCCGGCACCCGGAACACTGAGGCCGCCAACCTCGACGACGTTGCGCATCCCGATGATGAAGAGCATGATCCAAAGCTGGAAACGCTCGACGATGTCAGCGCAGGTGAGCTGGAAGAGGTTGTCTTTCTCGAAACGCTTGAAGACAGTTGACTTGATCTCAACAAACTGGTTCGAGAGAAGAAGAGTCAACAGGGCGTTGGAGTAAGAGTTGACGGCAACGTTGAGGGTGATGACCTGATAGTACAGTGCAATCGAGTGAAGACAGCAGTATACAAGAGCAAGCATAAACATGCCCAGCGGAAGAAGGACTTTGGAACGACCAGACGCATTACGTGACAGCGTTTCCGTGCTGAAGAGACATTCCAGAATATCCTGTCCCAGAGCTGAGAGGAGACGATCACCGACTTCAAGTATGTTGTATATGACGTAAAGTTTGATAGCGGATTGGGCTCGGATGAAGTGGTACATACGGCTTGCGTCAAGAGTCATCAGAGCCATGGAACTGCATATTATGACAGCGCCTTGGAGAAGATCAGCTTTGTGAAAGGCGGAGAGATTTGAAGGCATGGATTTCGTCCTCTTATGACGAAATGCTCCAGACTTGGGTTGAGATCGAGACTGCAAAGGCTTGAAGTGTCCGTTTCCATTCCCATTTGCCTTGAAATCATGACTTCCGTTTTCACCTTCCGAACGACCTCGAGGACGACTCTCACTGCGTGATCTTCCTTCATCAGAGGTCTCATCGGCTCGCGAGGTCCTACCTCTTCGCCAAAGCCGTCCAAGGCCGTACCACACAAAGCCGAGTAGCCATCGGACTTCTTTGAGGATGACATAGCCCCACCAACGAACTAGCATGCTGACAGCTTGGATAAAGCGCATGGGAAGAATGGTGAAGTTCCAAAGCCAGGCATCGAGACATGCTAGAGCCCCGAAATTGAGCGTCATTTCGAGATGGGGTGGTAGGAGGATAACATTCTTGAGACGCTCGAATTTGACAGCATTAGATTCGTAGGGAATATCGTAAGCGTGGGACTGGTGGATGTACAACGGACTAGGCCTTTGAGCTGCCAGTTCGAGCTGTAGGTGTGTAGGTAACGACATAGGCGGAAGAGGAATAATCGGTGGAATAGGCGATGGTGGTCGGAGGCCGGCTGAGTCTGTCTGGAGAGGTATAGCCGTCGCAGGTGTTGACCGGGCGCTGAGAATAGGAGATGTTCCGCCTGCACCATCGAGGTTGAGATGCAAAGACGTAGGCCGTCCAGTTGAGTTGAAGGAAGAGTAGCGTCTTGGTGAAGATCTCCCACTCGAATCACCAGCTGTGACACGGCTCGTAGGAGGCGTAGATAGAGTTCTCGCTCCAGGCGATGGGCGTCTGTGTATATCCATCTGAATATCTCTCGCAGTCCGCAGAGCAGAAGTCAAGCCAGGACGAGCTTCTACAGCGACACCATTTTGCTGCGCCGGGGGAGTCGCATCATCGAGGCGCATTGTAGGCTGTCGTATAGCCTCGCGCTGGTCGAGAATATGTGATGCAGATTCTTGGTCAATTGACCTCCGTTCTGGCGCGGGGGCCACAGGTAACGACTCAGGAGAGTTTGTGAGGCGCTGCATCTCGGTCGCGGAGAGACGTCGAACATTAGGGTTCGTGGTATTGCTTATCGTGCTGCTGCGACTGGCCCTGCCAGAAGGTACGGCGGTACTATCATCCTGGTCCTTCTCTTTGTCTAGAGTCTCCTCCGCGGACTCTTGTTCTTGAACCTCGTCATCCTCGACCGCTGGTTCGGAAATAGACGAGTTGGACTCGACGCGACGCACGCTGCTACTTCTGTGAGAACCTTCTTCAGAAGAGTGGTCCTCGTCGGAGGGGATCGTGGGGAGTTTGTCGTTTGTTGTGTTGGCGCATGATGGAGGAGGAGTCGAGGACGGAGATAGAAGCGGTGGGAGGTGATGAGAATTGATGGAATCGACGGAGGCGGCCATCACCAAGGCTGAGACTCTCGAAGCATGTTTTTCCCTCTCGAATTATTGGGTTTTTGTAACGAAGGTTAATCAGTTGGAGCTTGTCGCGTGTGGTGAAAGAAGAGACGTTGCAGCGGGAAATGGATTGGATTGTCAGCAATTGAATCACCATGAGACAAGACGCAGCTGAACTGGACTTGGAGTGAACCGGTTCCATTCACTGGACCGACAGTGGGTGCGCCACAGTGGAGTCGGCAGCGAAGGTTCCCCTGAGCGGGAGAGCGTGCTCTGAAGACACTGAAACTTTGGGGCAGTGGGGGTTATGCAGGGTTGTGTCAGTGGCTTGAGATGAGAATGGGTCCGTGGATCTGGATACCGTGGCGGGAAGAGCATCGCGAATCTGACTTGGTGAAAGCCAAGACGGGTATAAGAAATAGTAATTATATTGCTAAACACTCCATGCCTCGCGATGTGTCTAGATTTTTATGTAAGGCCTACTCAGTACTTCCTCTTGTTCAGAGTCTCCCAGGTTCTAATCCTCTACCGTCACAAGGTTTCGCTTCAATCCAAGACAAGGTTTCACTTCGCATGCCGTATACCATTTACGCTCTTGAACCTCTATTAAGTATCTTTATATATCATTAACTCATCTACCTGACTCTACAGAAGGTACTCATCAAACCACTGCACGGCCTGGAAGAAAGCCTGCTCCTTGGCAAACTTCTTCCTCTTGTCACTCAGATCAGCGCGCACAGCAAAGCCATGCTCAACATGAGAGAACAGGTTGATCTGGAATGGCTTGCCAGTTCCGATCAGAATCTCCTCTGATTGGTGACGCTTCTCGGTGGGGAAGATATGGTCGGTTTGAGCAGCGGCAATGGAGAGGGGACCAGTGATGGCCTTGAGCTCTTCCTCCTCGACGAAAGAAGGGTGAGCGACGTAACCGACGTCGATGCCCGCCTTGTAGTTGCGAATAACGTACTGAGGCTGTTAGCGATGTACTTTTGAGTCGAGGTGAGAAGACATACCTTGGCGCCGAAGCAGTACCCAACAGCTCCAATCTTAGTAGCACCCTGCGCCTTGAGCGTCTTGATAGACTCGGCGATAATAGGATCGATCTGAGCGGGAGTATGAGGGTTATCGCCCTTGGCACCCTTTGTGATCCAGCTCATGACATCAAGACCCTCGGGCATAGGCATAGGCATAACATCGCCGTTGAAAAGGTCGGGAATGATGGTGGTGTACCCGTTGGCGGCGAATTGATCAGCCATCAGCTTGCTATTGGTCCAGATTCCGAAGATATCGGCAATGTAGACAATTCCGGTTCCCTTGTGCGCCTTATCCGCGGGAGCTGTCGCGATGTAGGCATCGAGACCGCTATCGAGCTTGATCATCTTGCCAGTGGGCTCGCCTCTACAAAAAGAAGCATTAGATATAAAATTGCGCAAATACCTTTTCCAGGGTAGACTTACTCATGGCGGACGCCCTCAGTGCAGCACTTGGCAGGTTGGTTAGAAGCCATTGTGATAGTGATTGTCTGTCTATCTCTCTGCAGAATTGTAGGATGGAGGGGAAATTTCTCGGAGGTAGCTTGGCCGAGTTTATATCCTCTTTGAAGCGGACCCGAGTGACGCAATTAATCGAGGCCGAGATGCCGATGTTACCCCACAAACAATGAATCGTTCCGTGGACAATTCCGTGGATGTGCTTGCTTTCTAAGCAACCTCCCTGTGCTAATTGGTGAAAGGTGGGATACCTGGGTCTGCGAGAGGAGTCTCCTTGCGAGTGGTCTTGAAGCTATCCCCATTGGGCTTCATTTTTCGCTTTTAGACTTTTAACTCCGACGGGAAATACGGATATGGACATTGGGCCAAATGCCGAATTACAAAACTAATCCACGGCATATGGGTTTGACTTTTGAGGATATCGGTAGAGGTGGGATGGGCTGAGTGTCATTCATTATTCGTATAGTTGGTATCATTATATGCTCCAGCAATGTAAGTAGTTGTATAGTACACAGTGACAATCTCGTCACTTTTGTCGAATGCCCTTGGGCTTTCTCTTCTTGAACACCACAGTCTGTACTCCCGACTCAGCCTCCTCTGGCTCTGGCTTTATCAGAGGTTCAGCAGGTGCCTCTGTCTTGACGTTTGTGCTATCCTCCGTTTTGACTTCTGTCGCATCTTCCGTCTTCACAGCTGCATCCGGCGTCGCATCCTCCTCCTTCTTAACATCCGCTGTATCCTCTGCTTCCTCCTTCACAGCCCTAGGTGTAAACGTGGATCCGGTCAGTAGCGCATCGAGTTCCTGATCTTCTTGTTGTGGCATAGCTTTTGAGTCTCGTCCCCATCGTCTAGGCTTCTTGAACAGTCCACGCACAGCGTTCTCCTCTTCCTTCTCGTCTTCCGTCGCTTCGCGCTTCCGTATACCATTGGCTCTAGCTTCTACCTTTGCTTCTTCGTCTTGTTCTGTCTTGGCCTCGATAATTCTCGTATTCGTCACCGTCCACTCGCCAGGCATAGCCATCTCAGGTCGGAAGTCACTTGGCATCGCGACGCCCATGGCAGCAAGCTGTTCCCTTTGTTTCTTTAATGAAGCCTCCGTCGGTGCGCTCTGTTGCGCGCGTGGCGCAGGTCTCGAGGATGGCTCGGCGGCCGTAGATGGGCCTCCGACAACTCCATTGAGGCGCTCGACTTCTCGCTTGGCGCGGTCTTTTTCTCGTTCTTCTCGCTCGTGGTTGCGGTGCAGATCGCGGAGGAAGCGCTTGAGTGCGCCTTGATGTTTGGCAGTAGATTCATGGTTTTGGCGCTCGAGTTTTGTGTCGCGAACATAGGTCTCGCAGTGCTTGCACCAGTATTTGGGCGTGGATTTCCAGTATTCTGACATTTTGGGTGGTAATGTTGAAAGAAGGTTGCCTGAATGTTTCTAGAATTGGTGGCTTGGAATCAAGGTGCTTATCCTGAGCTGCAAGGCTAATGCACGGGCCATGCGCGATCTCTAGGGTAAGCAAACTTCTTTAATGTGAGGGTTAGATTGAAGCTGATGAAGAAGCCAAGGCAGTGTAAACTTGGTGGTAATCCTAGTCAAATATGAGCTTGCATTGCATGAGACCCTTATGATTAATAAATGCCATATCTATTTCTATGGAAATGATCCGTTAATCTCAGAGGTAAGAAAGATGCGCTTCCTTTACGGCGATCTTTGATGTTAGTGTTTAGCGCAATATCATCACACCAATAAATACTCCTTTGTACCATTTTATTGGGACGAAGAGTCGAGTTATCGAGATTGATCGTACGGAATTATCCTTCTTGGGCAAGTCAAGGCCAGTTGAAGCCGACATGACAAGGACCCTGACTTTTTCTCTCCGAATGGGCTGAGATACGCGAACGAGAGATCCAAGCGGTTTCACGTTTCATTTTGGCAATGCGGTGATCTAGATCCCATCTCAAACCGAAAATACCTTATCTACAATAGCATAATGTATACGGAGTACAGTCCTTTAAAACAAATATTTTCATAGTCAAGCCAAACACCTTCAGTCTCGGGGAATATCGCCATGCCGTCACACTCTAGAAAAAGCGTTAGCCCAGCCGCCGTGTCCTGTCCCTTGCATCATCCCTGGATCCCAACATCCATCAGTGGAGCATCGTTCAACGTTCAATACGATGTCGTACGTATTATAAATAACGCAAAACTCAGTTCATTGCAATTTTTGCTTGGCGCTTACAGCGTTGGCCGCCAATAAGCGCATCCTAGACGCATTGCCTATTCTGGGTCTCGAGCAAGCGATGATTCGGCGGTGGCGGTTCTTTTTTCTCCGAGTGAGAGAATGAGGCAAAGAATAACGAGAAACTTGGCGGTTGCTCTGCCGTTGAGCCGCAAGCTTGGGATGCTGGGCGGGTTTGGGCTTTATGTCATGGCGAGTGAATGCAATAGTCTAAGGCATTGTTTATGTGAGAAGACCCTGAATCTGTGATGTCGGCGTATTAGGATGTAAACTTTCCTGCTCCTTGACGATCTAAACTTGCTCCCATCAATAACGTTCGTCATATCACATCTCCCTTCCCGCTCAGCCTCCAACGTTGCAATCCATTATGTAAAGGAGTCTCTTAAACTGGGTTCTCTCTGATTGTCCATTGGACTCTCTTCACACACGATCGGGAGCCATCCCTACAGCGAGGTCGTCGGGTCCAGCTACCGATTCTGGTCTTTGACAGCGGAATGTCCATGTAAACCGCACCATATTTCTCCCTGTACCCACCTCATCCACTGTCAGACTCTTTAACGAATCATGTACCGCTTGTCTTTGCTTGTTTCTACAGGGTATCGAGAAAACTCTGCAGAGTTTCTCAGCCGAGGATCCACTGGTTCTCTGCTTTCTTGCACCTTTGCCGCAAACGAATCATGAAATATGTCACGTGAAAAGACGGTACACGTGATAAGCTGTGAGCTGAACTGAAGAGTTTGAGACCGTGACGTCATGTGATGTCTTGGCATTTGATCTCGTAAACTTCCTTCGGATCGCGATTCCGTCAACAAGTTTTTAAAGTCATGTTACAGCAACAACAACAGCAATGAGAGCGGTACGTATCAGAAGCGATGCGATGCGACGATCTCGGCGACTTGCGAAATGAACATCATGGAGAAGGAGAAGCTTAATTTGCAAGACGCGTTGAGAACGGACTCTTGCCATCCTTGAGCTTCATGAGGTTGTTTGATGGGTACTGAGAAGACGCTCTTCCTGATGAGAGAGGTTCAGTGGAGTCTGCCTCCTCTACCTAATATCGACGATATCCACCATCTTCACTCGGACTCGTCCTCTCGCTTCTCCAGTTACTTAACGAGACTCCATAATGACGCGATGTCTGCAATTCTCGCTCTCACTCCTCAACAAGGGTTCATTCATCAAACATCGAAGGATTGATCATTGCAACCACCAACGACACGACACGACCCACTGAACTCTCCACCACTACCATGTCTGAGTCTGCTGTGTTCTCCTGGGATCATCTCTATGAGTTCCATTCTCATAAATCCCCTTTGCTCTCGCTCCGCTCTCTCCTTGACTTCCTTCTCTCTCTCCATCCCCATCTCCCATCTCCACATGTCCTCGACCCCAGATCACTTCTGAGGTTGTCAAGTGGTTCTGTGCTGTCTCATCAACTAACAGCAACTCGGTCGAATTGTCTCCAACATGTCCTCCGATTCGGAAAAGGTCTCCAAGAGGGCCGAGAGCCCCAGTCCCATCGTCGAGAATGATGGTGGTAACGCTGATGGCCTTCATCGCCGTCTCAACAACCGTCAAGTTCAACTCCTCGCTATCGGAGGCACTATTGGTACTGGCTTGTTCATCGGTATCGGTGCCGGTCTGGCCAAAGGTGGCCCCGGCAGTCTCCTCGTCTGCACAGCTCTCTATGCCATGGTCCTCGGTCTCACAAACAACTCGATTGCTGAGATGAACACTTACATGCCTGTCTCCGGTGGTTTCATCCGTCTTGCTGGTCACTGGGTTGATGACGCCCTCGGCTTCATGGTCGGATGGAACTTCTTCTTCTACGAGGCTCTCTTGATCCCCTTCGAAATCGTCGCTCTGAACCTCGTTGTTTCATTTTGGAGTGACAATATTACTGACGCTGGTCCAACTGCTGGCTTCATCATCGCAGTCATCATCGCATATGGGTAAGGCTTAAATCCCGAGCTGCATCCTGATCAACATGGTCACGGATGCGCTCCATGGTTTCTCTCCTCAGTTCTGCTTCCCTCCCTCTCCCTGTCTATGTGTGAATGCACGCTAAACATTCGTCTCCTCTTCTAGTGTGTGCAATATTCTTGCTGTTGGTGTCTTTGGTGAAGCTGAGTTCTGGCTGGCCCTCGGCAAGGTCCTCCTGATCTTTATCCTCTTCATGTTTACCTTTGTGACGATGGTCGGGGGCAATCCCCAAGGTGACGCTTATGGCTTCCGCTACTGGTCCAACGCGCATGATGCATTTGCGACATTCCGATCCGAAGGTGATCTTGGACGTCTGGAAGGCTTCAT
Source organism: Fusarium sp. NRRL 53293 (assembly GCA_013759125.1). Taxonomy (NCBI): domain Eukaryota; kingdom Fungi; phylum Ascomycota; class Sordariomycetes; order Hypocreales; family Nectriaceae; genus Fusarium; species Fusarium sp. NRRL 53293. Next base: position 21,993 of record JABSTN010000128.1, on the reverse strand, counting down.
GGGTGCATTGGCCTCCGCTGCCTTCTTTGTTGTCGGCCCTGACTATATCTCTATGGTCGCCGCCGAGTCCAAGCACCCCAGCCGATATGTTAAGACTGCCTTTAAGACCTGCTACTTCCGTTTCGGTCTCTTCTTCATCGGCGCTGCCCTTACCTGTGGCATCGTCCTTAGCCACACTGATGAGACACTCGTTGAGGTTCAATTTGGCAGTGGATCCGGCGGTGGCACTGCTGCTGCCTCTCCTTGGGTTATCGCTATGTCCAACCTCGGTATCCAAGGATTGCCCCATCTCGTCAATGCCCTTCTTTTCACGACTATCTTCTCTGCCGGCAACACCTATACATATTGTGCGACCCGTTCCCTGTACAGTCTCGCCCTCGATGGTCGTGCTCCTGCCTTCCTCCGCAAGACCACTAAGAGCGGCATCCCTGTCTGGTGTTTCGCCGTTACCATGGTCTTCCCTCTGTTGGCCTTCCTTCAACTCGACAGCTCATCCGCTGAGGCGCTGACTATTCTGCTCGCCCTCATCACTGGTGGTGGTATTGTGGATTATATCACCATGAACATTACCTTCCTCTTCTACTACCGTGCGTGCAAGGCGCAGGGCATTGATCGCAAGAAGATGCCCTACTTTGGCTACTTCCAACCCTACTGTGCCTGGATTGCTCTTATACTTCACACAGTCGTTTGCTACACCTATGGATACACATCCTTAGCCCCCTTCAACGCAAAGAACTTCTTTTCCAACTACACCATGCAAATCATTGCTCCCTTCATGTACTTGGGATGGAAGCTCGTCAAGCGCACCAAGATCGTCAGTGCCAAGGAGTGCGATCTTGTCTGGGAGCGACCTGTCATTGATGCTTACGAGGAACGCGCCATGATTGTTGACCCTCCTACTGGTTTCTGGGAGGAGATCCTTGGCCTTGTTGGCATCAAGAAGAACAAGAAGAAGAACGCTGCTGAAGTCCATGTCTGAGCTTGCACCTGGAAATGGTGAACGCGAATGAAGAATGACGCTGCGACATCCATGATGCGTAGAAGCGGCGAGTTAGTTCGGCAAACGTCGTGACTGAGAAGAGTTTCAGCTTTGCTGATCATCGTCATCGCTTGGATGAGGTTGTGGACAGAGCCCCGCTGCGCCGCCTGAAGTTACAGGCGGCATAAAAGATACCCAAACGTCATTCCCTAATGGGTTGAGTGACGATAGCTTGTATAAGATAGAGTGTATATACGAATATATGAATGAACATATCCTGCTATGACTGATCTATTTGCGCCTCCCATGAACATGTCCATCCAGTGTTGCGATTCGTTGAGAAGCGAAACTCTGTCCCCCAAGTTCAGGCCAATGCACCTAAGTCTTTATCTCGCTCAGACTTGGTCCTAGTTTTATTACCTCCCCATCGGGCAAGACAACTTAGACCTGAATATACGGTGTTAAAAGTAAACTTAGTAAAAGACATCCTAAATTTAGTAAGATCACCTATATACTTTTATTATCTCGCATCAAGGCCCTGAGCGACCGTCACACCTCTCAGCAGTAGCCCTGCCGTTCAACACTCGACATGCTGCCACATCTTTCTGTTGGTCGCACCAATTGAGTATCTCGAATAGTGCTTGACTTGTACTCAATTTCAAGCCAATATCTTCGTTTGGCGTATTCCAAGGTGCTCTCCACAGAACACTTCCTGTCCCGCCATTGCAATGGAACCCGAACGACCCATACTCCAGACCAGCTCTTGATCTCCGGCTCATCATTCAGCAGGTCAAGTGAGATCCGCTTTCGCTCCGTGTACCTGCCAACAAATAGCCATTCTCGAATAACAAAATCTGGGCTTGCAGTACTGAGGGTAGAATTCTTGGGTTTCCAAAGATCTACAGGCACCTGGGCGCCACGAAGTATAAGAAACTTGACTGCCTCCCATCTGCGGTTGTGAATGGCAGCATTTAGGGGCGATCCGTGTTCACGACAATGGTGTTCGAGATCATTAATACCGAGCTTGATGAGATTCTGAATCGCTGTAACCGAACCCCAGCAGGCTGCTCGACATAACAAACCATGAGTACCGGGGCTTCCCAGGCCACATAGCTGGCGGACACCCTCAATCCCGATTGAAGGTTTGACATACCGAAGACTGTAGGTTGTGTCAACCAAGTTATTTACTCCGTTGGAGAAGAAATGGTCAGGCCAGCTGCTGAGTTTTTCCACTTGTAGATCGAGTCTCATGCCCAACATGCACAACAAGTAACCCCGGCAAGATCTTGTAAAAAGATAATGGGAAGCGGAAGCACCGACCCTATCACATACGTATAGATCGACGCCATGATCTAGGAGCTGCTTGAAGAGCCCAATATTGGGTTTGGTGTCCGATTGGCAAGCCCACAAAGTCATGAGGCCGAGGAGATTTCTTCCGTCCACATTTATTCGTTTGCTTGATAGGCCGGCCTTGAGCAGAATGTCGACCATTCTCCAAGATTTCTGTACGAAAGCCGTATCAAGAAGTCCGCACGATGAAGTACTCATCACGTCGAGATGGGCACCGCGACCAATGAATAGCTCTACAACTTCTATCGCACATTGCTCAACTGCGACAAATAGAGGCGTGCAATTCTTGTCGTCAGTTGCGTTAATATCGGCTCCATGAACAAGTAGAGCATTTACTGCTTTCACATTGTTCTGCGCGGCTGCCACAAAAAGAGGAGTCCGGTTCTGATGACGGATATCCTTCTGATTAATAATGGCACTGAGAGACTCAAGTCTTAAGGTGCTTTTAAAGATGAAGTCACCTGAAATATCCAGAAAGAATCTTCTGTGTATCAATTAGCCGCTTGCTGCTTCGGTGAAGTGTACGAGTTGCTTACGTGACTTCGCCACAACCCAAGGCCTTGCCCTGGAGTTTGGTCAACATTATTATGAGTCCATCTGTGTTACCCGAAACGAGAGGTATGTTGAGAATACTGCGTTGTTCATGTGCAAAGGATCCCCTCTCTGTAAGGTATACATCTAATAATGTCGAAAGAAGGTTGTTAAGATTGGGTCGCTCTAAGAAAAGGTCGAGAACCGTGCAATGCGTATCCTTAGTAGGATGGGCCATGATGGTTGAAACAGGCGCGCCCTTCCGAAATAGCCACATCATCACCTTGTAAGAACCTTGGGATATGGCCAAAGCCAATGGCGTCACAAGCACAGGAAAGGGCAGCTCACACTCCAAAGGGCAGCCGAGACCGTAAAGCTTCTCACAAGTCTGTACGTCATCAAGAAGAATAGCCCGATAGAATGCATATGCTACAGCATTCATACCACATGACGTTTGTGACAAGATGCCGAATCCATGTAGGGATTGAATGACCCCAGAGAATCTGGGTTCATATAAAATGACGGACAGTGCTTTACTGCTTGTCCAGTGTTCTTCCGTTTTGCAAAAAGGCAGGAGAAGAGAAACAGCCTCGAGGTGTAATCGACTCGCTGCCGCACAGACCGGAGTCTCATGGTGCTTAGATGTGATTTTGAGCGCAGCATTTACGTCGCCTAGGTCAAGTAGTTCCTTCAAAAGCACCACCGAGTTCATCTCTGCGGCCAAATGCCACACGGTCCTGCCCAAGTTGTCGGTGTCAAGAATTGATCCACCAAAGCGCAGTAAAATTTGAAGAGCCTCGTAGGTGTTCTCCTGACAGCACCTATGAACTGGTTTAAAGCCTTCTTGGCTTTCAGCACACGGATCTAGGCCGAAGGCTAACAATGGATCCAAAACTCGATACGATTTCTCCAATAATGCAAGATGAAGCGCATTCCAGCCAGGACGCTTGGGATCAATGTCCGTCGACTTTGCCACATCAGCTCTCGAAGTGGTAAGGAAAGCACTCATCCCGATTCCATCGTCCAATTTGATCAGTGAATGGAAGTATTCGAGGACCTCTTCGCTACTGGCGCCATCAAGGGATTGTCCAACTGGGCACTGGGGTTGCCTTATTTTGCTTGCTCTTAAGATAAAGTCTGCGGTTTCCTGGTGAAGAACAAATCTAGGGCAACCTGGCGTAAGGTTTTCGCCAAGCACCTTGAGAAATTGTGGAACGAGAGACCACATCAGAGAGCTATCGGATGTGAAAGTACGTATTTGCAGGCACCGATCATAACGAATCCGGAAGAGTTGCACATCTTGAGCCATGATTGGCACACCAGCCCTAAGAAGCTCGATAATAATTTGGACGTTGTTGGGAAATACTTCGGGGCATGATAAAGTGAGCGATATGATAGTTTCTGATGGTGATTGGGATGTCAGGGGTGAGACTGAAACGTTCAGCAACAACTGGACTGTTTGTAGCCGAGCCAGGTGCGTACTATGAAAAGCTATTCGATCAGTAATGGGACCACCGGATATGAGATCGTCGCTTCTTAAGTTTAGGAAACTATAAAAGAAACCCCGACCGCCAAGGGCACAGTGTAATGGAGTACCGAATCTGCTGCATGCCAGCACATCAGAGCCACTCTCCAGCAACTCTTGACATATGTCGTGCAGGCTGAATGCAGCTGCCATATGAAGAGGGGTGAATTCGGGTCTGAGTACCGCAGTGATGACTTCCGATAGAATCCTTCTGGACCTGGAAAAGGCGTTTGAAGACGAGGGGTGATGACTGAATATAAAGTCAATTGCCCAAAGACAGAAGGAGGGCGTTTTGGATGGTTGTAAGAGCTTCCGCAGGAGCCTATATGTCTCTCTTCCCGTCTTTGACGGTTGCGTTGTATATGGCGTCCAAGTTAATACTGATTTGCAGTAAAAGGTTCTGCGTCTGCGTTGAGCAAGCATGTCTCCGATACTACGTGTTATGTCAGGGGTCGGCGGAAATCGCTCCATGTCCTCCATAGTGAGAAAGCGTAAACAGAGGGAAGAAAAGAAGTTCACACCATCGACGCGCGAAACCGCGTAGTCTCTGAGCTGTGGATATTGATGATCCGAACTGCGAGTCTTCAAGGACTGAAGATATTCTTGGACTGTAAAGTGGGCAAACTGGATTTTTATTTTGCCACCAGTGATGGAACTGGATTTGTTGACTCGAACAAGGCTACTGCACCATCGCAGCAATTCCTCTTCCTCTACAATCTCATCATCTTCGAGAGTCGTCGCACCGTCTTCCACGGAAATGGCCTCGCAGATTTCTTCAAAGCAGAGTGAGGAGAAATTTGTCGCAAGCATTAATAGCGCCCCCTTGACTAGTCGTTTTACCGCGTCGTGGTAGCCATCAATTCTTAGTAAGATCCGATCATAAGTTGCATAGAGGGAAGGAGGGAGTTTGCTCAAGGCCTCACGTCGAGCTCTGTCTGTTGGGAGTTCACACATGTAGTCCAGTTGGCAGGCTACCCAGCGAAACCTAGAGACCCTCCGATTAGAAGTGAGTGGTATCGGAGCAACTGTAACTTACATTCCTTTAGCTTCCCCGACCAATCTTGTCGTAATGAGGTCTTTCAGAGTTTGGTCACGAAGCCTCAGCCGTTTTGAAGCAATTCTTTCGCTGAGTTCCGAGGCGACATAGAGTTGCAGGTCCTCGGTGTGAGCCTCAATTTCGACATGAGAAAAGTACCTTTCCAGGCGAGTGCGTATAATGCTCTCGTCCCTGCTAAACAAGGCCATGTTGATCACCTCATCCCCTTGTGACATCGCAAGCTCAGCCAAGCACTCTATATTTGCCTGGACTCGATTGCCACACTCATCGATACCATCGACGATAATGTAGACGCGGGTAAAGCAAGCGCAGATGCGATGTATTATCTGTGTGAGCATTTCGGCGGTGGGCTTTGTAGAGAGGTGATGACTTGAGAACAGTTGGTCGTGATACTCCTGCAAGATTTGGAAAGCGTTTTCGCTCTGCAGGGCGAGTTGTATGCATAGAGAAGAGAGAATGGTGACGAGATGCTGGGAGCGCTCGTGTCTGTAGGTGCAGAAGAAATATGCTGTCGCTTTGTGTGCATCATGAGCGTTTCTATGCAAACACTCCTTAATCACGGCTGCAGAAAGAACAGACTTCCCAGCGCCAGGTATACCACTGCACCAGAGCCTTGAGGCTGGAGTTGAGTACCAGTAGTCAAATTCTGGACCTTGCGTGAGCCAAAGGCCGGTGAGGCCATGTCGTAGTCTATTGTTCGTCTCGTATTCGCCCCGAGGATTAACTTGGTCAAAGTCTTTAATAACTTGATTCCTTTTGGCATCGAGGGCAATCTTGACTTGTATATCCAAGATTTTTTCCGCGGTGCGATTGACCTTTTGGAGGCCATCCTTCATTTCGACCTGTCGAGTTAAGCAATCTTTGAGCTTGGCCAGAGAGTCGGCGGCAAGAGCTGTGTGAATGATCTGGTTGTAGCGCTGTATATCCTGGATCATTTCCCTGGACTCGGTTGAAGTGAAAGGCCATTTCAGTCGAGCTCGCAGTCTTTGGCGCCCAGAACCCGAATCTAAGGAGTCCTCTGTACGCGAAAGACCTGTCTCCAGGCGCCTCAGAAGTTGGTGGCAATCGTGGAGATGATGCGGTTGAAGAACAGGGAGCGGCTCGTGAACAGCAGCAGTTGGTTCGGGTGATTCAACTTCTTCTAGGCCGAAAGCGACAAGGGAAAGGTTGTGCAAGATGACAGAGAGACTTTTGACCTCGCGGATGAGGTTTTCAACCTCTGTTGGTGCATCTCTGTAGCTCTTGACGTATTTGGTGCCTGAGCGAAAGACGAGATCGGCAAGAGCGACTAACCCAGCGATGCTCGCTGAGATGGAAAGAGGGTCCGCCATTGAAATAAAAACGGTAATAATGAAGAAAAAAGAAGGAAGTACAAGAGCAAGAACAAGATCTGAGCCTGCCCTGATTGATTGAAGAGAGGCGCATAATTTAGGTGCCCAACCTACCAACTTAGAAGCTGGTACGGGTTTCAGCTGCTGTCAGCTCAGAGAGCCTTACAGTCAGCCTGCAGACGCTGGTGTCTCGCGCAGCCAATCCATTGGAGCGGACGCCTTTTCATGGCGCAACAGCGCTGAAAAAAGGTGCCAAAGCCCAAAGTCCGTGGCCATTCACACCAATTCAGCCTCCAAGCGTCGCTGCACAATGCGTGGTGCCAATAACGAGGCCGACTTTTTGGGATGCTTTGCCAACAATTTCGCGACGAATCTTGCACCCGTAATTGTCCTCTTTGGTGAACAAGCTGCGAAGCGATTTCTCAGCGAGTCAACTATAATATTTGACATTATCATTGTCGCAGTTGGTCATCTTGGAATAATCGCAGCCGTCGCATCCTACATTCGGGTCGCGAACAGCGCATTCCTCAAATCCGTCACTAAATGAACACGCAAGCCTCATGGAATGCCCGATGTTGAGCTTTGCTGCTCTACCAGCGACAGTGTATGTCAGCTTTGGTCAAATCAACGCATCTTTGACCGTGTTGAGTCAAAGAGTCAAGTTGGACCACTCTCGCCGGGTGTGCTATCTACTCCAATAGATCAGAAATGAGACGGATCATTGAGGAGCATCTCATTTTTCGTGTTTCTTCGTCTTTAATTTTCGACCATTTCATAGAAACTACATAAAAATGTCCCGAAAATGAACCCTGGAACAGAGGCTTCAGTCGACGTTGAAGGTGGCATTATTGAGGACTGCTGATAAGATGATGAACTCGACCAGGGGCAACAAATTACTTACATATCTAGACACGAAGCCCAATTTGCTGAGCAAAAAAGGGACGTACAGGAATTGAATTAGGCAATCATCAAAACGGCTTTCATGTCGATAGAAACAGAAATTTCGCTCCACTCCCCGAGCTTGGCTGCAAACATTGGAGGTCAAGGCCTTCAATAGCAGCGCTGGATCTTTTGGGACTACCGGCTAAGCAATGAAGCTTGAAAGGATCCATCATCAGCAGTCCGACTTCACAACATTCTTGTAGCGGGCTGGAAGAATACTCATATCGGGCAAGCTCTTAGATCCTATCCGAGACTCATACAAGTCAATCGTTTGGTTTAAAAGGTTGCCAATAACTCAATAGATCCGATATTGAGTCTAGTGGCACAGGGCATCTTCATTTTGTTTCTGAAGAGAATCGCACTGGTTCTAGACAGTAACCTTGCCAGCGTTCTGTACCCAACCGTAACAGCTCATTAGGACTAATAACTTCGTTGACACGTGATCTGAAAGAGGTGATGGCCGTAGAAAGGTTGGTTACACGCGACGAAGCTATCACGACTGTTCCTATCAGGTTTCGTTCCAATACACACTTCATTCCCGGTTGACCTTCGTGACGAACTCTCTCAAGACACGGACCAGAGTTGACGAAAGCAAATAGATAATTGAGAGTATCATCCAGGCTGGGGCTGGTATTGTGCGAATCGTACCGCTGTGCATTGCGCTACATGAGCCGCGATCTGTGAATATTCACGGCTTATAGAACTTCTATCAAGAGCTGATCGATCAGATATGCCGGTATCTGGTAGATATATGAGGACATACAGATGATGGTTAGCCGATGAGGGTAAGAAGTAACCTCGATGGCATTGCATAGTGTTCATCGCTCCGAGGAAATGCTAGTTGATGTCGGGCCTTTTATGTCAAGGTCCCGAGTCTTCGGTTAGCTATGGCGGAAACGGACCTACGGTCTTGGCAACGCTAAGAGAAGACATGAGCTTATAATGGTCTGCTGCCAATGTCTGCCGATGGTCCGATTTCGTGGCCATATTTATTAACATAGACTTGGCTGTCTCGCTTCTCAGTCTATGAGATAATACATAGTCTCAAAATCTTATCGAAGTTGGGCTCTGGTCCAAACATATCGATTTCCAATATGAGCGACAAAATCACCACAACGCAGCCGGATTTGGAGACGCAAGAGATTTCCCCGACTTCCAAAAAAGCCCCAGATGGAGGATATGGCTGGATCGTCACAACCTCAGTGGCTATTGTCAACGGTCATTCGTGGGGTATCAACGCAGCATATTCCGTATTCCTCGCGCACTTCGTCAAAGAGAATACATTCCCCGGGACAACACCACTTATGTATGCCATCGCTGGATCGCTCAGTGTAGGTGTCATGATGCTTATATCCCCATTTACGACGATCATGGCTAGAGAACTCGGTACAAGACCGACGATGCTTATTGGGGCTATAGTACAGTCTGCCAGTCTTGTATGTGCAAGCTTGTCAACTGAAATATGGCAACTGTTTCTCTCTCAGGGAGCACTCTTTGGAATTGGAATGGGATTATTGTTCTTACCGTCCTATGGAATCATATCGCAGTGGTTCACGAGACGAAGAGCCTTAGCTAATGGTATTGCCATCGCAGGGGCTGGTCTCGGAGGATTGACCTACTCACTTGCTACCGGAGCTATTATTCGCAACATGGGTTTGGAGTGGGCTTATCGGATTCTCGCAATCGTGTCCGCGATGGCGAACATCACTTGCACTCTTCTTATAAGAACTCGATACAACTCGCAAGCAACGAGACTCGCTTTCGACACGAGTCTTTTGCACAGACCGGAGTATCTTCTTGTCTTGAGTTACGGCGCTTTCAGTATGCTCGGTTACTTCGTCCTCATCTTCACACTCGCCAATTACGCAAATGTTATTGGACTACCGTCGTCACATGCATCAATGATTCCAGCGTTCTTTATGTTCGGCCAAGCCATCGGTCGGCCTTGCATAGGATGGCTAAGCGATCGGTTTGGCAGAATTAACCTCACCTTCATCATGTCATTCATCACCGGAATCTTGACCTTTGCGATATGGATCAACGCGAAGTCATTTGGCGTGCTCCTGACATTTGCACTGGTCGGGGGTTTGTCCGCTGGTGTCTTTTGGGTCAACATATCACCCGTCCTCGTGGAGGTCACAGGCCTTGAGAATCTGGCCTCGGCGTTGAGTTGTCTTTGGGTAGCTATGGCTGCTCCGTCGACGTTTAGCGCACCTATTGCTCTGGAGATTTATACAGGTACAGGGAGCTACTTAGGCGCGCAGCTGTTTACTGGATTTATGTACATTGCTGCATCCTTTTGCATACTTGGAGTAAGACAGTGGAAGATCGGTAGCTTGAGAGGTGCGCAAGAAAGGTCCTCAGCATCAGGAGAAGAGGGGAGAGATGTGAAAGGAAAAGGCTGGACAACAAGCCTCTTGAGATTTGATTTCGTATGACTGTCAGCTGGATACAAAAAGAGTGTAGTCATTTAATTGTGCCTGTAAGTGCTGTTCATGCAACTGTATGTGCTATGCCGTCAAAGAGCGCATCTATTAGCACAATTGGTGTAATGCTTAGAACGTCACAGCTAGATGAAACTTGTTTTTGAGCAGTCTATACTGAGCTAGTTAGTTACTGAAAATACTAATGACCTAGCACTCGATCAAATCATAGTTCCTCAACCATTCTTCGGCTTCTTGAACAACGTGCCGTAGCACCAAAGATCCCTGGTTCAGGCTTCACTGGACCTATGAATCTACTTCTTGTCGGTGATTCCTTCGTTGATGGCTTTAGTTTCTTTCGCTTTATGCAGCACCGCGTTCCAGTCCTTCACGACCTTTCCAAGAACAACTCCATGTCCATTCCGTGGAGCTGGCCCAAGGTCCCAGGTAGTCACAATAGTACCATTGGGTAGGGTCAACGATGAGGAAAGCCAGGATAAGTCCCGTGCCAGCCAGGACCACCTTTAGGTTGGTTCTTGCCGCCCACTTAGCTATCCCCCCCCACAGTTCTTGGCCATCAGGTCCACCGCCCAACTCGTCACCAAAGAATGCATTCAGAAGTTCTTCGATCTTCTGGTCTGCAACCGCAACTGTATTAGCTTCAACCTCCGCAGCCATTGGCATGTCGATCTTTTGTTCCTCCGGACCAAACTTCCAAGACTAGCAGTCCCCGTATTCAAGACTTCCATTGTTGGCTCCTCCCCACTTGGTTGCACAAGCAGTGACGTTGGAATTGGGATCATAGAAGAACGACTGGCTTGAGTCCCACATGTCTGTTCCAAACAGGGTGTTCTCAGACAAGAAGAACTTGGTGTCAGTAGATATACCTGTCGATGAAAGGTCCACTGTAACAGATGTATCTATACGGGGAGTTAGACTGTGAGATCAATAGCGTATGCTCTGTTGCACCTACTGATGGGCAATCTGTACTTGGACTCGTCCTTCTTCCTTCCGTCCCAGACTGTTTCGCCAGGGTTGCCCTCCTTTCTGAGCTGTGGCCAGATGATGCAGGCGATACCGGCATTGCGGAGTTTGTAATATCTAATTCCGATCGCGACCATTTTGCCTGGACGAAGTAGTATGTACTGCGATGAACAGAGCAATAGTTTGTAAAGTGTAGTTGTTGGGACAAACCTTTGCTTTGCTTGTTGGAGGAAGGACAACACTAGGTCAATGCAGGCTTTAAGTATTAGAATAGACAACGTTTATGATATCAGAGAAACTCACAGTACGGCGATGTTCTTTATGGACTCGATTGGATTGGGAGCCTGGACGACGGCATCCCCGGCATCACAGGACACTGCAGATCATCTAGTCATTCGATATATCATTACTTGCTCAGCCACTTTCAAAAGCTGAAGACCCCTGAGTAGCTAAACTGCTGTGAAATGCTGATCTAGGTCGTTAACTTACAGGATTGAGCTCCATTAATACTGTAGAGAACTTTGGTGATCATACGATAAGGAGAAATCGTCTTGGAACTTCGGACTAGCCGACCTACATTGGCTGCCTGATGTTTTAAACAGGAATAGTAGAATAGTAGCCGGAGGCTGAAATGCCGTAGCTTGCTAATGTATCCAATAATGCTACCGTTTTATTTGGCATCAATGAACTATTGGCGGATAGTGCGGGTCAACCCCTGGCGGCGGCAGCCAACCCTTGGTCTAGAACGTCTTATGCATGTATTATCCACTATCACCTTTACAACAAATCCATCCTACGGCAGCCTACTTGGCGCTTAGGATGCAACCTTTTAGGTCGAAAAGGAAGACGGAACTGTATTGATTTGGTGCTAGGCTTTGGAAAGGCGACCTGCGAGTGTTTACGGTAACTATCTCAACATCCTGATAAGATGGGCAAGTTCTAAAAGCTACTAGCTGTGATATAAAGTGTCTCAAGTTCGATGTTGTATAACGGACCATGAAATACCAACGCCTGAAACCTAATATTAATCTCGCCAAACCTTTATGCCATCCCATTAAAGTCATTAAAATCGAAGAACCCATTCGCATCCATCATTGACTGATCCATCCCCAAATACCCCATATCTATATACGTAGCAACATCCGGCACGCCCGAATCAACAGATTTGAACCACTCATCCGTAAACATTCCTTGATCAATCGTTTCTCGAGAAGCTTGTGGATCAGGTGCCGCAAGCAAAGAGTCGATCTGACATGCAAAGAAACGAGCAAGATCATAGTAAAGATGGACAGATGATGATGCTGGGAGATGTTGTACCACGCGGTCGAAGAATGGAATAACACTGATGACCTTTTCTGCAGCGGCGGCGGTTTCTTCTGTGGTAATGCCGCCTTTCTTTACAGCCTGGATACCAATTTAGTGGTTTTCAAAGACCTGAGAAAGAAAGAGACTTACCCGCAGTATCTCAGTCATGGCGTGGCAGATCATAATGAACTGGTTATTCTGAAAGCCAACTGAGACGTCGTTTATTGTTTTGTCTGTTACCAAATGGTCAAAGATACGACCAGCAACTTCGATACTCTTTCTCTGAATGATCAAAAGTGCAGATGCTGCAGCACTATCTTCAGAGGCGGTCAAGTCTCGCAAAGCCTGAGCGTTAAAGACTAGGATACTGTGATCCATATAAAAGGCGAGGATAGGGAGATATTTCGAAGATGGTAGGTCATCGGATTGACAGCGTTCGTTGCGAACGCGGGTTAGGCGCTCGTATGCTTCTTTGTGCCACTCTAGGATGGAAGCTGGTGCCGAGACTATATGTCTACGTTTCTCCATTGCCTGGAGCTGTGACAAGGATCGTTAGCTGGATGTCGACCGCGTCAGTATTGAGCTTACCAATAACCCCCTAATCTCGATCACTCCACTGATGATACGGTCTGTTGGTTCTGCCATAGGTGATTTCCACCAATCTACTGCAGTACGAGGTACTGCCCTCCAGCTCATGCACTGCAAACGACCATTGAGAGCCCCGAAGCCTTTATCTACGATAAAGGTGTATAGCCACGCTCTTTCATAGTTTCTGGAATACCTGTCGGCCAGCTCTGGCGAAGCATTCGGAAATTCCGCATTGACATATTCTTTCACAACGTCTGATCTGTTAATTCCCATCTCTTTGGCTAGCTGAACAGCCTGCGATGAAGTCAGCACATATCTGGATATATGGAATAATATCAAGATGCTTACATGGCTTAGTGTTAGCCAGTATGGATCATCTGCTTGCCTTGCAGAGAGAGGGGCCCAGTATTGGTAGGCGATAATGGCTTGGATAGTTGAGAGGGATTTTACCGAGGCGGCGATACACCATCTGATATTTCCGCTTGCTAATGATGATAGAACTGGATAAATGGCTCGGTCGCGAGGACGTGCTGAGACAGCACATCCAAGAGCGCAGATGACGGAGAATAAAGTGAACGAGCATCCGTAGACATACTCGCGGGTATGTAATGTGGCGTCGAGAAGGCCGATCAGAGGATGGCGAATCTGGAAGAATCTTTGCTATCCGTCAGCATCATGGCGACACCACACGTGAGTTTTGACATACAGTTGGAAGTATAATGAAGCGTCGTTGTCATCGATCAATCTTGAAGCAAGAGGATCGCAAGTGTCTCTTTCTAACTTGAAAGGGGAGTCAACAGCTTGAGTTGCCAGAACCTCCCAATCTTTTTGCTGTGCTCTATGTGAAGCTGATACGAGTTAGATGGTAAATCGAAGAGGTATTATTTAGCTTACCAAAATACAAGGCGAGCCTTTCTTTTATTGGCGCCATGATGGCCTCACGCATACCAGGCTGCATCGGCATCTGAGACCTAAGTCTGTCACAAGCTGCAGAGGAACTCATAGAGATAGCAGCGGTGACCATAGTTATGGGGGACACCAAACCATCTGCATCATCGCTCTCGTCATAACTGACAGAACGTCGATGAGTGACAGAACGCGACGATTGACTCGTATCGTGGCCATAGTCAGGCGCTGAGTCAGTACCCTGTCCATGTGTCCACGGCGTTCCTCTTATAGATACTGTTGTATTTGGACTGGGAAGAGTTTGGCCCAGAAGAGCTGTAAGGACTTCCTCGCGAGCACCGCTTTCTTCAATGCGAGCGAGGAGCTTCTCTACACTGTCTGGCTTACTGTGAAGCGGTTAGAAACGCCTCAAGAGTGAGATATGTTCTTACTTTGTGCTACCATGCTTACGACCCCTGTTCGAACGAGCTGGATATTTACAAATGCGATCATGAGAAGAGCAGCGAGAACTAATACCGCCATGTCAGTCTCGTGTGAACATGGTCAAGGCTAGACTGACTTACCAAGGATCCTGGCGATCGCACTTCTGCCTCGATGCACGGCAGCTAAAGCATGCAACCTGATGCTGCTGTACCTTTTCAGCTGGAGCATCCATTTCGGTAATCTCTGTATCGTTGGGGGTGGACCTGGGGGGAATTGTTAGTCGCCAAGAGTGAAATGCGGGAGGTTCGGGGTCTTGTAAAGTGGTCGCTGTTTTGATCTAGACCCCGGTAGTATCCACACGTGATCGTCCTGAATGACCGAGCATTCCCCGGAAATGGATAGTAGGAGCATAAACGGCGAATGGCCTTTATTAAAGAAATACAGTGGTATGATTATTAGTAGGTGAGCATTAAATCTTAATAAACTCTTGGAGAAAAAGACTACGGTTTATGTCATGAATTGATCTGAAGTCGAGCTGGAAGTTTTTTCATCCGAAACTCAGGCATTTATAAACCGGAATTTATTATTCAACATCAAGAAAAAGCAGAGAGGTGAAATGGCTACCGATCGATATTGACAAGAATGCTGCTTGATCTTATTTAGTGAATACCGACCAGCAGTATTTTGTCCCAACATTCCACAGACGCTGTTTTCCAGACACAGCGCAAGAGGCTACTCTGATATCCCCTTTCATGCAACGGCAATAAAGTAAGGCGAAACACGGTGGTGGTATGCCTAGAATGGTAGATCTTCCTAACATCATTTCCGAAAGCGGTACTGCATTGGTATGAGGTTCCTGAAAATTCCGTGCTCCAGAATGCTCTCCCCAATACCCTGGCCTTAATCGAAAAGACCATGAATGAACGCCCTAAATTCTATGGGAGTGCGATGTTGAAAATCAGACAGCAAAGAATAGTCGCAATCAGAGGTTCCAGAAGGAACGAGCAGGGCAAAAAGCTTCTCTGCTCCTTCTGAGATTCTCGCCATTCTAAGAAAGCGGCATACTCCTCGTTAGACATGGCGACGTATCTAAGTCTGTCGCCATGGCTCATATAGATATCCTCCAGGGTCCACTCGCTCTCCTTTGAAGGACCGGCGATTGCCCTCATTAGACATAGAAGCCAGTCGTGGAACTCCTCCCACTCCATAGTGTCGGATGGAAGAATGCTGAATAGGTGACAGTAATGCTGGCGAATGCAAATATTCTGACAGGAAGACCGGGGCGAAATGTGGCCGAATAAAAGACAAGTGTTGAGGCTCCCAGGGTGGACTGCAAAGTGCAGAGATAGGTAAAGTGAGAAGAGCAAATCAAATAGCAGGTTGGTGGGCTATGAGAAGGAGGAAACTCAGTTGAGGTTGGGGAATGGGAATGGTGTTTACGGCCTAACCTGAACAGTGGCAAGATTTTGCTCTTTTGACGTTGGCTAGAATGTATGTAACTTTCTCAAGCTGCTACTGGATAGTGAATCCTGCGTGGAACATTCAATGATTGACGAGTATCGAATCATTCAAGGACTTGTATCTCAGAGACTTACTGTTCAACTAGGTACACAACAGAGAGCCAATTGTTTGGGCTGCTTATATGATGTAATTCCTAGATCTCATCCAAACAGTATGTAGCCAGGTCGCGGTGAATGAGACAGATCGCTTGAGTTTATCTGCCATCCTCATAGGGTGCCTGAGAGGCAGCCAAGCTACTACGTTATCTTTCACACCGTCTACATCGTCACAACAAAGAGCTCAAGCAAGTCATTCAATGAAGTTTGTTCGCATAGGCAGATGCATTACTCGTTTTCGTTCTGAGAAGGTGATAAGCGTTATGATAAAGTTCGTGTTAATGGAAGACAAAGAATAGTAGAATATTAGAACCACTACCGCCACACCATAACATGGAAAGCGGTGGATTCAATAGCCCGTTTAGGATGGTGGTTTGCTTTTGAGTCTCCCGATCAAAGGTGACAAAGCCTCTTCTTTGTCCGAGGTATCTTGGGGAATTTCAGCGCTTTAGAATAAAGAATACAATAATGACCAGTCCCCAATCATCTTCCTTTCAATCATAGGTACCCATGCCCGCCTCCCGGTGAACTCCCATACCCTCCAGCCGGCGCCAGCCCGCCACCATGCGTTGTCCCTGAAACACCACCATAAACTCCCCCATTAACACCTCCATTTGGTCCCCCACTAACGCCAGAATAAACACCGCCATTGACACCACCGTACAAGCCACCGTGCGGTCCACCGACGCCTAACGATCCATTGCCAGAGCTGTAGCCGACTCCGTAACCGTACTTGTCTTTATCTCCCGACGGTCTTGGGCTACCATCGAATTTGCTCCCTTGGAGTCTTGATGTAGCTTCTGGTGTTCTGCGCCCAAGACTTGTTGGCCGTGGAGGCGGTAGATCGTCCTTTTCGTCTTTGTCTTTTGAGAAGAGATTGAACAAGCACATTTGTAGAGTTGATAGGTTGTAGTAGAGGTACCTGAGCTGATAATTGCTTAGGGATAGAGTTCGATTTGTGAGATTTTAGGTTTTTGTGGTTGAAAATTTGAGACAAGGAACAAGATTAAGAAAACGCGTATTTAGGGGTAGAGATTGACTTTTAAAACGACAACGGGGAATATTTAGAATTAAGGTTTGCAGTCCCCGACACGCGTTCAGCGTTAAAAAGCGGGCTTTAGTGGCTGTGTGAGCCAACTACGGCCAATGGGACTTACCGTTACAGCGCTTGGACAGCACCGCCACTAATGCTGGGACCTTGTAGGCGCCTGATCTAGCACAGCCTGAAAAGACCCTGCATTCAGCTCTTGCGACACGACACGACACGAAAGCATTACGAGGCAGTCAGTATTGAAGTCATTCACGGGACTTATAAATAGTTTTAGTTCTTTCGAAGTCATTCACTGGATTTGTATTGAGGTCTCAGATCCATCTCTGACTACCAGCATTATTAGAGCGCCAGCGCCACGAACAATCCGTAGTCAGCCGCGAGAATTTAACCTTCCTATCAAAAGTACACCTGTTGTCGCATTTACGCATCGTATTTACAGTCCTCTTGCGGGAATATGTAGGTCCCATTTCGCAGTCAGCAAGTTATCGCGACTCTCCTATAAAACTCGCCCTGCCAGGCTTGTATCATAAAAGAATAGCCCTTCAAACCACCTGTAGTACACGCTTCATCTCATCACTAGAAAGCTTTTCAGCATACTCGCGAGCACTGCCAAACTGTCCCTTAATATCTGGATCTGCGCCTTGACTCAACAGCCATTTCACCCTTTCAATAGCGCCCGCCATGACAGCATTGACAATTGGATACTGTGCCGTCACATGGCGCGAGATTAACTTATCGTTCACCTGCGCACCACTCTTTACTAGCAACTCCATGACAGGAATCCTCGACTCATCAAATTCTTTGCTGGGCGTTACAAGTCCAGCATGAGGATTTGATCCTGGCGAATAGGTGCCGGCTGCATAATACAATGGTGCTCCATTGTCAATTTTAGCACCAGCGTTGAGGAGCTTCTGCACCGTTTCGACGGTGCTTAGCTCTGCTGCAATCTCGAGTACTTCGCAGGAATTCAATTCAGGGCCGCCAAAACGGTCGCGATTCTCCTTTTGTTTTCCAAGATTCGGATCTGCACCGTTCTCAAGAAACCAGTCAAGAAGATCACCGTTGCCCGAGCGAATAACGGATGGTAGTAAGATAGCTCCGTAGAAGCCAGGCGTATTCACGCTCCAGCCGTGCTGCAGAAGCAGTTCAAACAAGGCCTTTTGCTCGCCTATTGGAGCCGCCAAAGCCCATGATGGTGTTATTCTTGTGATAGGTGCTCCAGACTCAAGTAAATAGCGTGTAACATCAACCTTGCCGCTACCCAATGCGTTGAACAGACCTTCGTGGAGGAAGGCTGGCGTGCGAGATTTAGAGGTAACGATGGACTCGACAGTAGGCAAGTCACCTTCTCGACAAGCCCTGCCGAATTCGACAAAATCGGGCTGTGAGGAAGCAAAACCGTTAAAAAGCATGAGATCATTGGGCTCAGTGATGGGAATATCATCGTAGGAGGCGCCCATACGATTGCCCGCGCGTCGCTGTTCTGGTGTCATTTGCTGTAGCTCGTCGAATTGGCGCTTAGCCTGGGCGAGGACGATTTGTACTACTGCAGGCGGCATGTTTTGTTGCTGCTGTCGCATCGTCGCCTGTCGGCTCCTCCATGCGAGAGCTTCTTGTGTTTGCCCTGACGACATTGTTCTCGTGGCTTTATTCTTGGTCAGTCAACTTTAGTGATGACAGATTCAGCATGAGGATCTGGTGGTTTTGTGCTGGTCCCAGCTGACGTAATGCTGCTCGGACTTGAGTTATTAACCCCTACTAATAAGGCAGTGAAAGAGAGCATTCTTAAATCTTTTCTTGTCTTGAAAAAGTAGGAGATGAGAGATTTCTTTCTTTTTTTATTGATTATAAGACTAGAAAAGCTACGTACAACATTGTAACATAGTGATGTCGTTTGCTGAATGTGGACTGAGCATTGAGTTCTGGAGTACTCCCGTTGCCTGGATCCGCGAATACACGCAATACACGCCTGGAAAGAATTCCCAGAAAAAAACCGTAGATTCATGTTAAGCATCTAAAACTGCACAATGCATGCGGCTAGTCCAGCCATGAATATGACACCCAACATACGGACAGCACTTGATCCAGCCCCGTTAGTTTCCTTTGGTGCCGCAGCATCGGTTGAGGTGCCAGCTGCCGTGATCTCTGCACTCCTGGCCTCAGTTTCACTTCCGGTGGTTTCAGAAGGACTAGATTCCTCTGTGATCGTGGCTTGAGATGCTGTTTCAAGCAGCTCCTGACCCTTGGTGATGACGATTGGCAGCGTACCAAACTTGAGCTCTAACTCTTTCGTAATACTCCCAAAACCAGTCGCAACGTCGGTAATCCCTTCTTCCCCGGTCCCCTTCGGCAACGCCATGGTTGTACAAGTCTGAGGCGTGCCGCTGCTCACAAGGCATTCAACAGAACTGGCACCGCCCAGATCATTCAACGCCAGCATCCAATGGAAGATGCCCGTTGAAGCCGCGCCAGCTGGGACAGTCTTGCTTGCCCATGGTCCGATTACAATGGAGTTGTTGTACCCAGATGATTCGCATGCTGCGGAGACTTCGTCGGGGCAGTATAATTGTACTGTTGTTGCTGTTGGATTGGCAGCGATGACCACGGCTGAGGGTGTTTGTTCTTTGTAGAGAGCCAATGCAAGTATGAAAACTGGTGTGGTGAGTGCTGAAGACATTTTATCTATAACGAATGACGATGGGTAAGATGTTGGCGATGAAGAGTCTTGAGTGGCATGGCCAGGCTTTAAGAGAAACACTGGGCGCATGGATCTCGGCGAATTCTTGAAATGGAAAGTCAGCTGAGATTATGGTTGGTCAATCCATTGTACAAAGAATAGGGAGCCTGCTAGGGCTGAGCTTGGCTGGCAATTTCGGGTGGTAAAAGCCGGCTAATGTAATATTTCGTGATGAAGCGGAATTCCGCTCTCATACATTCTATCAATGCAATACCTTGTAATATACCAGCCTTCAACCGTGATTCAGGGTGGCAACAAATTGTCAGGGATGGCGCCTCACTAGTTTATGATAAGAGAAGCAATCACAGCCATGGCTACCACGCCCGCAACACAGGCAGCACCCGATCCAGCCCCATTCGTTTCCTCCGGCGACGATGTATCAGTTGATGTTGCCGTAGCTTCCCCAAGTAGCTCCTGGCCAGCCGTGATGACAATGGGCATGTACGTAAATTGCGTTTCCAAAGTCGCGAGGTGAATCATGTTTGTCGCAGTTTCAGTGACTGTGTTTGCGTAAATATCTCCATCCTTCCCAGTCCTGGTTTGCATCCCTGTAACTAAACGCGTGCATGTCTGAGGCATGCCACTACTCATAAGACACTCCACAGAGAGGGCTGTACCCCAGTAACTATTAGCAAGATAGAAATGAAACGTGCCTGTCGATACTAAGCCTTCTAGAACGACAGTACTAGCCCACGGTCCGACGACAAAGGTGTTGCTGTATTCAAATGGACAATCGGATTGGACGGGACATCCCAATTTGATGGTCGTCGCTGTAGGATTAACGCTTATAATAGAGCCCGTTGGAGTGTGTATCATGTACTCTTTTGCGTCGTAAATGAACAAGGTCGGGGTGACTGGTGGAAAGGTTTCAGTTGCGGTTTTCCGTCGCGAAGCAGAGATCTCGCTGGCGTCCTGTGTAGGTGTAGCTTGAACATCAGTTCCCAGCTGCTCTAGGCCCGAGGTGAGGACGATTGGCAGCAGAATGGTATCAAACATGTGCTCCGTCTCCGTCCAAGTCCAGCTCTGGGTCGTCCAACCCCTCTCTGAATCCTGTAGATGACGATGAAGGCCAGAGCATGTCTTACGTATACCGGAGCTCATGAGACACTCATACGACAATGTCTCCCTTTCAACCTCCTGACGCCATCTAAACGTTCCAATGGAAGGTAGTCCTTCTGGAACGACTGTACTGATCCATGGCCCAACCACGAAGGTATTGGTATAGTCCTGGCTACATTCGAACTTCTCGTGGCTTGGGCACGCTAGCCCGATTGTTGTTGTGGTGGGATTTGCGTCTATTACTGAGCCTGTTGGTCTCACCATAGTGTAAATGGCCATGGAAATGACATTGACGGTTGCCGTAAGAGTGGATGACATTTTGAAAAGAGATGCGGATGAAGCAAAAGTAATCTTAGACGCGGCTGAGCTGGTACTTGGCATTAGAAATATCCAACTGAACCTCTAAGTTTTGTAGACAGAAAGCCATGAAGGTGTCGGTGATTTCCAAGAAGGGAAGTTCGAATGTCATGATTTTCGTTGGTTCATTCAACGCCAAGCAAGAAAAAGCCACTGCCAAGGTTGTGGTGTATTGATGGTTAAAGTCGGATAATCGTCCGAATGGAGACAAGTTGAGTCTCTTTCGGGCACGTTGGTTCCCTCCTGACAGATGGGAGTTCACATGTCACAAAAGTCCGAAATTAAAGGCCTATGTTGCCAACAAGTTCATTTGTCTAAGGCGAGGCGAGAAGTCCTCCTCTGTTGTATTTTTGGCGCCATTGATCAACAACTGAACTTAACTTCTCGACAGCTCTTGGGGAACATTTGGCACTCATCGATCATACAGATTCTACTGCCTTACCAGATCTTTCACAAGAGACAGAAACGTTCTTCACCTTCTCGCTCGGACGAAGAGTCAAATTTCCAATTACTAGGAATCATTATGCCTGCTATCGTTAATCTCTACCCTCTGTGTTACTAAATCGGCTCCGCAACAGCACACAGTGATTCTAAGCTATATGATACCCTTTCCTCTCCTGCAAGCTCCTACTTGTGCAAATAACCTATTCCATACGCTAAAGTTGATAATGTCTCCTTAGCGAGTAGGATGCATACCGCTTTCGAACAAACTGATATCTTTAAGTTCTATATGCTAGGATAAGGCTACAAACTCTTAAACATACATCTCAATTCTAAACAATAAGCCTTACTTATACATTAGACATTCTAAGTATTAATTATCTATATT